>JAQGAH010001224.1:0-16899 GCA_034696885.1 Lepidocyrtus paradoxus
GCATATGAACTTAAAATGTGTAAATAAATTAGTAGCTTTTTTAGCTTCCCTACTCATTTGCAGATGGGGTTCGACATTCTGCACTTTTGACATCCCAGCTTGTCCTTGACATTACATTATGTTAAGTTGGGCTACTACATCCCCCAAAAATTGCTTTTACATGTTCCCATCTTATCTCTAACAATGACATGGAAGTGCTCTACTAATCCTTTAGATATGGCAGGCGTGTTAAAAAGACATATGGGCTAGGATAATCCTCTTCAGAAGTAAAACATGTCCCGTGATGCTCCTTCCCTGATTAGTAGTAAAGCATGGTTTATTTCATCCAGCATTATCATCAATATTGTCCTCAATGTTTCATTTCATTACCTATTTATTATAATGACTGTTTATTATGTACATACATTTCCATTGTTAATTTATGAGATAATCAAGGAAATGGAAGAGACCCATAAATGTACAGGGTTTGATATGTCATTTCATTGAAAATTATAATTCCATTCATCGGCTGCCGGCATGATGATGGCATGCATATATATCATTATTATGTGATGACATGAATTTCTGTACAACGTAAAAAAACGTTGATTAGGTATTTGTTCCTATTTCAGACCTTATCCTATGGTCGTAATGAATGAATAAAAAAATTAGAACGGGCTTGATCAAAATGTTATCCTCTTGTCAATCTTAATTTATTATCATGAGTAAAAATATGTTTGCCAATCCTTATCAAAGTTAATCAGGATAGTGAAGTGAGGTTGCAGAAATTAAGATGTAGTATGAAAGGGAGCATGACATGTACAATGTCATGTTATGGAAAGGAGCACACGCCCATTTTTATTCTTTTTCTAATCAGAACACTGGAAAAATCCGGCTACATTTTGGGTCACAATGCAGCCCAACGAGATAACTATGAGCCATATCTTCTTCTGATTTCATTTTAAAAATGGAGTCGGGATTGGGAACAAGAAGGGATTTCAAGTTTGGTTTTTAAGAAAAAGCTCAAATCTAGAAACCTTCCATTTGTACTTATCTATTGGAGGGGCTCTGTTGCCAACTCGGATGAAAGTACTTTCTCCGCATCGGTTATTAATGGAAAGCTACATTTAATGGGGTGCACAGGACATATGCTGTTTTATAATGGATACATCCACTGCTAGGGATTTTTCGCGAATCAAAATGGCACGTAATTGGAGTGCTCCTCATTAAAAATTTAGCGTAGGCGGCCAGAGTATCTTGAAGCATCCTGGGCTTATTTCTTTACAAGAGAAAGGCCAACATGATAATTCAGAATGTGTCCATACACAACAATAAAAAGCCTTTGCAAGAGCCACTTGGCTTGGAGTACATGCTGGAAACTTCTTCCAACTTGAGAATGAAATGGAAAGGAAGGTTCCAGCAATGGAACTTTCTTGCTTTGAAGCATATGCTCAAGAGCTTTTAACATTGCCTAACCTTCGTCTCTTTCATAGCGTCATTTACTTTTCTTTTCGCTTGCTTAAAGTTCCTTTCCTTTTTATGGACACTCTGGATTTGAATTATGAGGAGTGTGATGTTGATGATGATGATATAACCTTTGCAAATTAATTATATATTTTTCAATTTTACCCCAGACAAATACTCTCCTGTTATGTTTTTTTCAAAAGACACTGACGTCATTTAAAATTGAGGAGTTGGCGTGAACAACTCAAAACAGTTGGCTGTCCTCTTGAGCACTTTAAATTATACATTATGGCCTATAGCAAGCTTTTATTGATGATGGTCTAAAGGGAAATTTCCTTGTTGACCAAATTATTTCATTTTTGCTCACTCTCTAATTTAAATGTAGATTTTTTTATCGATTTCCACTGACGTTAATGGCTATCCAAGGACAGATTCTACTACGATTCAATGGCACTTTACTACGAAAAATTGCAATTATCTGCCCATCCCATACGTCAAGCGTAGTCAATTTGATGGCTTGGATTGGCTTTGGATGTTGTTAAGTATTAACAAGGTTTCACCAGGCGCTATCCCTATTCTGTCTAGTGCTTTGCGTGACAGCAGTTTTACACCGGTGCGGTATTCTGTGGGAACTCGTCCTTTTACGGTGGCTTCATATTTTAATTTAGAGAAAGCAATCATGTTAAGTGACATTGAAATTTCAACGTTGCCCAACTTTCCCTTCCTTTGATGTTATATGAACACTTGTCTTGTGTGAGCTGAAGGGGAAGCCTTCAGCAACTTCTTAAGATTCAGATCCCATGTGATTGACTGGGAAAAGGGGAAAGTAAATCCACATTTCTTTTACCGAACAAGTCAGATTACCTTTTTCATCAGAAATCCTGAATGGCAGTTTCCAAGAAAATTAAATTCCAATCATGTTGAAAGGCACAAGGTTATGGGGAGAAATGAGAAAGCACATTCACAGCCCACGTGATATTTTATATGATTTGGAGAAATGGGGTTTCTTCTCATTCCAGTATGATTACCTGCTCCCATTTGCCATATAATATCCCTTTTATCGGCTGCTGTTTTACGTCAATTGAATATCCCAGCATTACGTAACATTTTGCTTTCTCCTCAGTACTTAGATATGGAGAAAGCATATAAAAATTCCCTTTCCAGCTTCAGCTTTCGTTTCACATTCAAGGGAAAAATCCCAAATATTCCCTCCGTCCCTAAATGTGTGAATGCACTTGTTTGTAACTGGAGAAATGTCATGGGAAAATTGTATTATGGATGGGTTCTCCAGTAGGTAGCTCCAATATGTTGGTGGGATGTACGGGGCTGAGCATGACTGACGGACCGGAACGCTGTTTGTTTCGTCCATCGTCCACGTAGAGCTCCTGCTTGTCAATAAATTGCATGAATTAATAATGAGGGGTTGCGTTCTGGTCGCTTCATTATCAATAAATGGTAGTGAAATGAAATTGCACGAGAGCTTTCCCCCACTATTGGCATGTGGCTATATGGCTGGGCTGGTATGAAAGTGGTATGGAGGAAGTGAAAGCAAGGTTATAGCTGCTGACTGAAACCAGTTGTGGCTTGGATTTGCTGGACTTGCTCTAAATGTTTGTCAATGTCCAATAGGTTGATGTAGTTTGATGAAAGTGCAATAAATATAAATAGGATAGGGAGCTGACTAAAAGATGGAGAGCTTCAGTTGGATTCCAGGGCTGGGATTGATTCGAGCTGGTGGGAGCTAAATTTGTTTCATCTGTGGTCCGTTGGGATTACGTTTGATTAATTAATATTTCTAGATTGAATAGCTGACGACAGCAAATGTATTTAAAGTGGGAGCAGATTGTCCGTCTCAAGTTGAAAATGAGACGATGGAAATCGACAAAGTTGTCTGGTGTCAGGGGTGATGAAGGTGGTGGTGGAGGGTTGATTGGTATCAAACGAGAGCCCAAAAGTTATCATGAAGGGCTGTACTTAGCATTAGCTGTGGATGGTGATCACTGCAATAATAATTGCAGTGGTGGTGAGTATTTCAATGGAGCTTCTGGAACGGGGACCGGTGGAAGTGAGACTTTGCTCACTCCGACGAATCTGTTAGCAAACCAGTTTGATTTGATTTTTTAATTGTATACTGCTTTCTCTTTGCTTTACACCTACTCACAATATTAGCTCTTACGAAGTTAACATTATTCTTATTATCTACTATGTTTATATTATTAAACCTGTTTTAAGAATTCACTTCATTGCTACTTATTTTATTTTTAATGTCGCAAAAGTCAGGTAAATGGCAAATTTACAACTTTTAAATTTTTTTCTTAATTTATAACGACAAACTTTACTTACTCTTCAAGTCAAAGTTAGTCAACCGTAAAATCAACTGATTCATAAACCAAATTCCAAAAATTACTTGATTAATTTTTTTGCTGTCACTGCCTAACCAAATCAACATGCGTTTGCATCGTGTACAGCCATTTTAAAAGATTTTATGAATGAATTATTGTATTTTAATTATTAACCAATTAAAATTGCAAATACACATTTATTAAAAGTAATTAATCTGGAAAGCAATTACTATCCATTCATATGGATATAAATATCAATAAAATATGAAACTGATGCAGGGCTGAGTGCTGCCTTGCCTGCATTTCTCAAAGTGACCGGGTCAAAGCTCATTAGTCTCGCTGAAACTAACATACATGTTTATGTCTATAATACATTACTGTCAGTTTTTTATCTGTACTATGAACCATGTACGTTAGCTTGCGTTCACCAGGATGGGAGAGAAGGCAGATGTACAGTAATTGGAATTAACTCGATCTTGATGACATAGAACTCGAATTCAGACTGTGTAGGTGGAAGTGTGTGGGTGGTAAAGGATAGAATTAGAAAGCTATTCACTTATCTGAATTCCCATTAAAGTCCAGTAGGATTTTTACCTCAAAATACGTAAATACTTCCTTTAAATAAAATTTCCCTTACAATCCTTAACTATGTATCTTCATTCGGTTTATCTGTTGATTGGATAAATATCCAGTCATATCCACATCTAAAAGTGGATATTTAAGTATAGTTGCTCAATCATGTTTTTAAAAGCATCACCACAAAAAAATTTGCTTCATCATCCAAAATTATGTTTGGACCATGTCGATGACGAGGTTTGACCTCTCTTTTCATTACATTTGTAACATTGATTGGTTATTTTTCCTTATCACCAGAGGAGAAGGATAGGATGGTTTGTGATAAGGAACTAAAACATGTCCACTGACTTTGACCAAGCATGCGATCCATCCATCCTTGCCATGTCCAAATATAACATAGTTAAAATGGCATAAATCTCGTACTTAAACTTAGTAAAATGAGAAATTTATATACCTTGTGCCCATTGAAATGCTCCCGAATGAGTACAAGCAAGGATAAAAGTAACTTTTCAGCTTGTTGTGATGACCTTTTAATTGCTTTTTTATTATACCCTTCTCATTCCCTCTTCCTCATTAAACTCAGCTTGGTAGTTAAAGGCTAATGTGTATAGCATGCTTAACAACATCTCATAAAATGTCCAGCTACTGCGTTCAAAGTTTCTTATTCTTAGCAAAAAAAATCAGGGCACATACACAATGTCTGTGCTTATTCCACCCAGTACATGGGATGAGGGTCAGCATAAAGTCCCAATTAAATTTAAGTTCCGCTAAGTATGGCCCAGGGTCATTTAGCTAGGCTCGTGTAGAATTAGCCTAGCTTAAAAGGAACCTTTTTGTTGTCCCAATTTGAAAAATTGAAAAATTGAAAGTTAAAAGGATAAACATCTATAGTTTTCCTTGACTTGTATTGTTACTAAGTGTAGAAAAAGGTACATTTCATGGGTACATTTCCATTCATTCATCATCCCATTCTATTTTAAAACCAAGACGAGGGTCTGCAACTTCCCAGTTTATATGGAGCAAACAGGAAGTGATATAAATCATACCAGTGAATAGGTATAACAATGACTAGTATAGTCGGACAGAAGTTGAAAAGTGTAAATGGAGCACATGGCATGGCCACATTACATCAACATCACACTAAAATCGTGGAAACATGAGCCCAGCGTGGTGAACTGAACTTAGTCGGCTGAGCAGTCAGAACCTTCAGCATCAGCTCTGTTCTCGGTTACCCGTCACAGTTATTCTGTATCCTGTATTTGGTACAATCTTCTCCTTTTCATTGCAATATGTCAGCTTGTTGGCTACATTTGTTTCTTAACATTTCGCACTTGGGTCGGATGATGAAAGGAAGAAAAAGGGAACAAGAATACATATACGTATTTACCTATTACTGTTTGTAGATGGGATGATGTGAAATGTATGGGGTCTGCAGAGGGAAAACAGTCTACTTGAAAAAGCCAAGAAGAGTTTGAACCAGAGCCGCTTGAAAAGTGTAATCTGAAATTCCAGTAGTCTCCCCGTATAAAAAATATTATGCAGCTTGACATGCATTAAGTCGAAAGTCGACTGACATGAGAGAAATGAGCATAAAGCTAAATATGGCTTCTATGCATTCATATTTAACTTGTTTGTCCATACATTTGTATCGTTTACTTTTCCAAATGTTTTTTATCCCATTCCACCGATCAGAAACCGACCATGCTACACATGCGAGCAAGTCATAAAAAAGTGTTGACTCTCTCTGCATGAGTTGAAATGAGTGAACAGCCACTTACATTACATATTACACACGGCTATTATTTCCGCATAGAAAACATCCATCACTCATCTCATCATTTGCTTAACAAAGATGTTTGCAAAATAAAATCCTTTCGGCCTGGCCTCACACGATCACGACCAGCTAGACTTGCCTCATTGTTCAGTTTCAATCCGGCTGTTCAAGCAGTGAAATAATGTGATTGTGTGGGAGTGGGACGGTTGTTAAATTCATATAAAAAGTACATTACGACATTTTTTCTCCGAGGAGTAGAAGGTGAAGTGTTGCACTTTGGGATTATTTGTAGGTCACTAAATCGTGTAGGTGGATGGGGAAGGAATTGATTGTGAGATTTGAAATTGAGAAGAAAAGTCGTGAATGAAAAAAAGACTTCAAAGTTGAAAGATTTTTTGACAATGGCTCTTCTTCAAAAAGTATCATCGCATAATTGACCCCATTTCCATTGTAAAGCCATCATCACTTGAAGATATAATCCCGAGATCCACTTTCCCAAAGCAAATAAATTTTGCCGAGATGAGATGGGAGTAACAGAAGAATGGAGGTTGTAAACAGTGGAAAAATTTTTGTTCCCCTGCTGAGGAGCCTGACTTGAGAGGTGGACAGGATATTATAAGTTTGGAATTGGAGTATATGTGATCCATGCCATGATGAAAAGTGGAGCGTGTACTTTTAATATAAATCTGTCTTCATCTTCCTCTTCCTGCCCACATCTAATCTTTGTGAACGTGTTCCCCTCTCCAATTAAATTTCATATTTCGCCTTTGACTCCTCTGATATGAGTAAAAGTTGATGTTGATGGTGTAGTGGTGGCTGGGTGGAAGTGGAAATGAGATGAATGACCTGGATCCCCCTTTTCCTTAAACAAGTCTTCATCTCCACCAAATTAGAGAATATCCCCAGCAGAATACAGAAACAGTCTGTGTGTGAATTGGCTTGTGACTGAGGCTACACAACCCCGTTTCTCTTTATTTTGTCAAATTAATATTTAAATGAGTAGCCGGCAACCCAAAAGATATCTTATTTTCCATCTTCTAAGAAAATAAGGCAGCGGAACCCTCAGGGGTAATTGAGTCAGTGCAGTGGTGCTACACCAGCAATACCATAAACCGAAACAGTGGTAGAAACTCGGCAATAGAAATAAACTTTAATTTTTATTTCATTTCGTTCCTCCCTTTATACACCCTGTAAAGGGATAGAAAGGATTTTTCCGTAAAGTGGGGGCCACCTATAAAATGGGAGGGACGGAAGAAGGGGAATGCTGCTATTACATTGTAGTCCATATAATGACCTAAATATGAATGGTGGAACCCTTTTTAAGCAGTTTATTGGAGTGGAATTTATTTCGTATATCAGATAATGTGCGAGTACAAATGAGTAACTGTTTCTTCTGCACTTGCGTCCTCCTTTCCCTCATTATTTCGTTGGGATATTGTGCACAAGCCTAATTCAAACTTTTCCAGTTCATCTTGAAACCTCCGGTTCCGGTCTGAAATTAGGTTGGGATAATAATTATTATCTAGTGTCACTTGGAGGAAATTGGCTGTTTTAGAAAGAAACTTGAAAGAGTTAAGTAGGTATGCCATGGATCCATATGGTTTGGAGGAGAAACTTCCCATTCTCTTCATTACACGTAGGTGGAATGTAGTTCAAATGCCCCTGGTGGAATTAAATTTGCCTAACGAATAAGCGGAAACAGAGCGAGGAGAAAACTCTGCTCAATAAAATTTAAAGGGATATAGGCGCTCAGAATAAAAAAAAAAGTCTGGCTGATTATGCTCTTTTCGTCCTCGACACGAGCACAAGTACAAGACCGACTTGAAGCCATAATGAGGGAGGTATCGTCAATGTCATCCTCCTATAGTGGGGAAGCTAGGGGAGGGGAAGGTCGTAGAAGCGATAGTAGTAGTACCGGCAGTTGTGATAGTAGCAGTAGTAACAACTGTCTGAATACCAGTGTGGATGACAATGTCATCGTGTCAAGCACTGCGGCAGGTGGGACGAGTGAGGATGACCTGCCTACCACGCCAGAAGATAATCCTCTGCATTGGTAAGCCAAACTAAGTAAACATTGTATGGTGAGGAGGAGTTGGGGAGAGATGTTGCCAAATTATTTAAATTTTATTTCATCAAAAATGGGAAAATCTGCAGATTTTAGGATTTATTGTTGGATAAGTTGAAATATCCTCTTTATGTGAACGGCTGTCAGAAGCCATGCTATGAAATGAATAATTTATCATCTCATACGTCTGGAGTGATCATTGTCTGGAAGGAAAGAGTCCCAATGGGATTGCAATTTGCCCTTGACTTGCTCGACCCCAGTCATGACTAATACATATTTTTGCTTTAACTTCCAATTCACCGCTTGGCTCGTCATGTTGCATCTTTCTCGCAGATTCGGATTCCCACAGTTTAGTTTTTTTGCGAGAAAAATATAACTAAACTTGACATCCATATCAATATTCTCTTGTGAATCTGCGAATGAGATGGCTTGGCTGATGGTCTGATGTGATAACATTATGATGGTGAGGTTGAAATGATGACATGAATAACCTTGCTCACTTGTTATTCCTAAATTTTCCTTGTGCTATTATCATTAACGACTATTACTTAAGTACATAGTTGCAAAGTTGGGGTTTTAGATTTTTTCTTACTTTTGATCAACTTTGGACGGTAGGGATGGATGATGATGGAGTGGAGATAGACTGATTGCTTAGGTCTGCGTAGAGCAATAACTTTAAACCTCAGAAGTGATTTCATAATTTCAGTTCGATCGGATTTTCCAAGAGAAATTTTTCGTATGAGAGGGATGCTATCTATGCTTGAGCTGGAGCTCCGTCGTGGGTAGAATTATAAAATTGAATTGGCGTTATAAAAAAAGGCACCTATATCCAACCTAAATCTACTTTTTATTGTTCATGGCTCATATCATATATCATGCCTTGCTTCTAGCTTGTTATGGCTCAATTGAGCAACCTGAGTTTTAACCTTTTTGTCAATGACATGCTGGGTTCAGGTCGTTGGATCTATAATTTACGTAAATAGCTAGGTGCACAATAATTTAATTCGATTTGAAAGTGCTGACGATGATGGCAGCAGGTAATCATTTTAGTTTTTTTTTAATGGACGATGATGCCAATATCAAGTCGATATGATAGGACTGTTTACAAAGTAGTTCTCTGATGATGATCGACGTTATGTTCGTATTTGACAGAACCAGTCAAAATATTTATGAACTTTTTAATCATTTTAATGCACAAAAATATTTCATGGCTGTAATGCATAATGGAATAATTCCATTTCGTCTGCTTACCACATATTCGTGATGATAGCTTGAAAAGCTTCCAGCTCATACCTAATTATTATTCCCATTTTCTCTGTTGTTGTGAAACTGGTTGAAATGGCGCATTTCCTCAATTTGATGGATATGTCCATCCATAAGTAGTCATTGTCATCTTCATGACAATTTAGATCTTTGGCTGAATGAAATTGCTGAGAAATAAATGGGTATTGTATTGATCCAAGCGAAAAAATGCTTGCTTTTCTATATTATTTTACTTGGCTCCGGTCAAAATTCATAGTGATAGTTATACTCATAATAATAGGTATGCTATAGTCATATGTGTAGCTTTCGGGAAGACAAAGGTGCTCTAAAGGTTCCTGTCCCCTTTTCCACTCTGATTCGTAATTTCTTCTTACCTTCATTTCGGTAAAATAAAGAGATAACTCGCTAAGCCTAGTGTGAAATATGGATAGAATTAATAATGCTTTTCTGCTTTCTTTCCGCATTTTCGATTTTTCCTCAACAGGGAGGGCAAATAAGTAATCTGATTTGTGAGAATTCATTGTTTATTTTTATTGTTTGTTCACAGGCAATCACTAAAGCACTTGAGCGTTAGTGCTCCTGCTATGCGGACGGCGTCTAAGAACTCCGGCGGAGAAGGAAGTGACACCGGCCTGCCTCCCCAGACCACGTCCAAGTCGAGACAAAAGAAGTTTCATCGACATTTCAAGACTGTTCCTGCGGATGAAAAAGTTCTGGACTGTAAGTCAACACTATTCATTTCATTCCCGATCTTTTCTCTCTCCAAATCCAAAAATCAATTTTTATACCTAAGGTACCCTTCTCATTTGTCGTTGTCATCAATTTATTTATATGGCTGTTTCAACAAAAACTTCAATTGCACATTGCACAGGAAAGAAATTACTTGTTTTCGGTAGTTGCACATGGTTTGATGATGATGATGATAGTCTCTATAGGGCATATATATAGTTAATTATCCTCCTTCTTGGAAGAGTTCACTGGCCGTTGCGTTTTCCTCCCCAGGCGTTCACACAGTGACCTAGATACTCCTCCAGTATAAAAGGAGGAATTTTTTAACAATAGCACTTGGCTATAGCTTCCGCTTCTGGAAAAGAAGCCAAACAGCCATTTTACAAGGGAAAGTTGCGTCTCACGCAGAGTATGAGATGGTCGGCGCCTTTCAATTCGATACTGACACTCTCATGCTCTGTTTTGACATGCATCAGTACTTGTTTATTTATACACCTAAGTGCGTCTTAACAAGCGGATTGCGACAGAGAGCTCCATATATAGCTATAATTTATGAGTATGTCATGTAAATATTGGAACCTTATCGCCAATCTCACCTTTATACAGTTTAAACAAGTCCTGGAGTAGAAGGTATATAAGGTTGTGTATGGATTGTGTCAAGTGTGTGCATGTTTGAGTTACTCACGTGAATCTAGTCATTAGAGACAAACAGAAGGAGTGAGGAAAGGGGAGGGGAAGAAAGTCCATAGCATGCTATATTTTCTTCATAAAATGAGTTCAGATTATAATTGCAATTTTCCTTTTGAGCAATAGGACATGTTTGAATTTTCACTCGTCCTGCTCAAGCATTGTGCATGCGACAAGAGACAACATCGACATGAGCAGATATGAGCGTACGTGCTCACGTGCAAGCCCAAATTGAAAATGGAAAGGTGAATTTACTTTTGTAGGAACCAGACACCACGGATAAGGAGTTATTTAATGAGTAGGTAATATGAATGAGGAGGGGATGGAGGGATAGTCTTACCTACTTAATTTCATAATAGGGATATAGCCAGCTTTTTTAGGCATACTAAAGCTTGACAACAGAAGTCAACGTGGGTTGAAGTAGGAGGGAACAGGACGTTGAACCCGGATAGATGGATAAGTAGTATGGATGGTGAAAGTAAAAAAACACATAATTTATTTTGTCATTGGGTGACTGGAGACTTTTTATTGTTGAGGAGGCAGTTTGCTCCTTGATTGACCCACTTTTTCTCCGGGTTTTACTGGTTTTTTGCGGTCTGTCATTGCGGAGGCCTGTAATGTAGGTGGGTGCACTGGGTGCAGACAGTGGGGAAATTATGGTTGTGGTTAAGAATATGGAAAGCTGCAAGGGAAGCAGAATATCTTTTGAAAAATAATGCATAGTTCTGATATGAATGCCCGTTACTTACATCTGGCTGAGCAGGATAACAATAAAATTTGAAAAAAACTATGCGCATTTCTTATCTTTTGCGAGTTTTTGGAGTAAGTTGGAAGTGGGTGTCGTCGGCTAATTTGTCTGTCAGACTGTTGAAGTTTGGGGATGATGATGATGATGATTCGAAAAAAATTCTAGCTCCAACTGTAAAGTAGACCGGATGTGATATGGGATCTAGTTATATTGCATTATCGATGTGAAAATGCGAAAAATTTCTGCTCTTAACTCTAAGCTAAACTGATTTTTACATCATCTCTCTGGTTGGGTGCTGGAAGGGAACGATACTTTCCAACTTTTCAGTGCAACGTTGCAAATCGGCAGTTTGCCAAAGTCAATAAAAGCCCATTTCAGGCGGCTGTAATCCTCTCATGAAGTAGAATGCATAAGCGATTTCCAAAAGGGGGAAAATGTTTTATTACTTGTCACTTATATCGTGTCGTTGTTTTTCATCCAGTTGATTGATGAGGACAAGGAGTATGCTTGAAATGTGCAAGTTTCACTTCCGGATTGTTGAGAAGAAAAGGAATCCCCTTTTATTACTCTTGTCAGTAAGGAGGAGGAAGATGAAGTAATCGTAAAGAAAGGAGTGAGCTTAACAAGAAGAGATTAGATTGGATAGGAGTGAGTAGGAGTAAAACTGTTTTTCATGTTACAAAAGAGATATGATTAAGTTTACAGTCGTCAGTTTTACTGCCTGCTTACCCATCCATGTATAATAGCCCATTGTATAGGTTGGTAGAGGGATACTGGTAAAATTGGAGCAAAATGGCAATGGCCGTATTCAAAGAATTTGAAGTAATAGGAAACAGATCGGGATTATTACTCGGATGTATAAATATTATCCAAAGTCTGAAAAAATTTAGTCAGTCAGGCTGGAACTGACTGGAAATATCCTTCATCATCCA
Source organism: Lepidocyrtus paradoxus (assembly GCA_034696885.1). NCBI lineage: Eukaryota > Metazoa > Arthropoda > Collembola > Entomobryomorpha > Entomobryidae > Lepidocyrtus > Lepidocyrtus paradoxus. The sequence goes on from JAQGAH010001224.1 coordinate 12,560, forward strand.
GATAGAAAATGGAAAGACACGTATTTTAACTTTATATTTAAACGGTTGGTTTAGCAAAAGACTATAATTGAATTGAGATGTCGTTGTTCACAAGTTATTGCAAACATTTCTCCCAAGCTGAAGGAGTTCATGGCATTGCATTGGCATTGAGAAAAGCTCCTTTGGAGAGAATTGCTTTTCCTCGAATCATCCATTTATCTGCTAATGGAGGATGCTTCCTCGAAACGTAATTCCATGATCTGATCCTCCCTATTATCATGAGATCAGCATCATCGTCATCATCACAGAAACAGACACACTTTCCCTACATAAGCGCCAGACATGTTAGGCTAATACCTATAAAGCTGGTGGTGAAGGGAGCAGGATTTTGCTTATTCCAAGTTGAGCTGGTGTCGGAATCTGAATGGAATGCTGCAACTGTAATTCCAAGTATTTATGCCCGACTGAACTTCACATAAAACACATTTTCGGATTTGGCAATTGTCAACATGGGTTATGTATGAGTTGGATTGGTTATTGGGAAAGGAGAGAGGAAAAACATGGAAAGAGTGGAAATTGTGTAAATAAATTTAACACTTTGAATTTTTCTTTTCTTCCAGATTACTCGTGTGCTCTAGTAGCAGACATTTTACTCCAAGGCTTCCTCTACATAACGGAGAACTACTTTGCATTCTACTCCAACGTGTTTGGTTATGTGACCAAGGTAAGATAAGAGAAGACTTTGTTGTTGAAAGCATTTTAAAAGTAATTTATATGTCAATTGTACTTTTGTGCTGCTGGGCTTGTCTGGTTTTCCCCATAGTTTAATTAAGATGCTTTATAGTTTTTCTAGTTGACCTAAATTTATTGATGACTTTCTTTCTTGTTACCATTTTAGGTGCTCATTCCTGTCTGCTCAGTTGTTCGGATTACAAAAGTAAGTTTAATTATCATTATGACGTGATCATAATGGATGTAAATGAAAGATGATGTTCAGTAAAACTAATGATAAATGATAACTAATTAAGGAGCGGACAGCGAAAATCTTTCCGAATGCTGTTGGCGTTTGCACAAGGACTGAAAAGCATGTGTTTGCCTCGCTCATCTCACGGGACACCACATTCAAGCTCATGTACAAAGTCTGGAACTACAGTATTGAGCATGAGGCTGAAGAGATCAAAGAGGTGCAGCGAAGAATTGCGGTCAGTACTCAGGACAAATAAGATGGAGTTTTTATACTATGCCAAAACTAGATTCGTGCCAAATTAATTCTGAATATAGGTTAATTTGAGGAGAATGATGTGTTCTCATTTCCCTTTTTTGTGAATGATTGTAGGCACAAGTGGAAGCGGAGGATGCATTTAGCGCTGACGTCCCTGTTCCAGATGAATCCTCTGGAGATTCTGGAAGCGGGAATGACTCCGCCATCGAGCCATCATCACATAGTCCATCGCCGCAGAACACTCCAGGGATCGAGAAACTGGTCCATGCCAAATCCGTCGTCACAGCTATTCCTAGTCATTTGGCTGCATCCGCAGCGGCTTCTAGTGCAGACGATACGTCAGTGACTTTGATGGGAGGGAAGCTATCTTCAGGGGACGAGCCTCCCATATCAATCATCACCTATCGTGGCACAACACATCATATCCGCACTTCCATTTCCAGCACTGGCGCAACTCCCGGTCTCAACGTCCATGGGAGTACGGCCACTGCTCAGCGTATAGCGGCCGCTTCAACACTCCAGCGTAATCAACAGCAGGCAGCAGCAGGAGGGCAGTTCAGTCGGGTTGTGAAAAAATTCGGAGTTGGGGGAAGAGGTCCATCGCTATTGGTCCTGGCCACGGTCCTTCTAGTCATTCTCTTCGTGTCCGCTGCACTTCTCCTCTCTCGTATCTCGTCACTTCAGCAGAAACTCATGGAACGACCAGTGATCCGTGACAGGTTGGAAAATATTGTTTTCTCCAGTCCCTGTACAGTTAGGAAGTCGGAAGGAGATGCTGGGTCTTCTATTGAAAATGAAGACAAGAGCCCGTACTACAACTATCAATTAAATCACGCTTCGATGTACTGTAAACCATCCTTAGGAATTATCTTCACTGTTTTCCCCATATTAAGTCTATTAGTTTTACAGTTGTAGCTTGACCTTTAGTAAATATCTAGTAAATCTCTTGTAGTTGTTAACAAAAAAAACTCCTTACTTTTTCCTAAGAACACCACCATGTATCCCGTGATTATTGTTAATTAGACCAATAAAGCCCAGTCATCATCTCCTTCTTGTTCATTTCTCTCGAGATAATTGAGGTTTGCCTCTGATCCCGACAGTTTTTGTAATTTCTCGGTATTTTGTTTTCTATTTTGTAACAGTGAACAATTCTACCAGGAGTTGCTTTCATGGCAAACGAAATTACATTCCACAACGGGAGATGAAATCCATCAGTATATAAACTCAAATCTTCAACAAATCGTGAAGGTACGTTAATTGCGCCATGCATTTATCTCTTTAGCTAATGGAAACAAGCAAAATCCATTAATCATCGTTATCATCATTACTATCTCATTCACTGTTCATCATAATCCCTTATCATCATCGTTGATTTGTGGATTCATCATGTTTTAGATCCTCAATTTGTTTACCCGCTAATTAATCAACTTGTTTTTCTTTCCATTCAGGTGCGAGAGTCCTTGGAAGCCCTCTCAATGCTCTTTGTGAATCGGCCCCATCAGGGAGCTCCAACCTTGGGCGATCCGCATGGCAGTGGTATCATGGGCGGACAGGGGGATCATCACCACCACCATCCACACAAAGACAGCTAACCTGGTGGAGCGTTTCTTTGCGTGCTAAAGTCAGAAGATATGGAATAGATCCTGCTAAAACAAACAATATGTTTCTGCGTCACTTCCCCCCACATTTGTTCCTTTCTTCTTCGTGATTTTCTTGTGAATTGTGATGGATTATGAAAAAAAACTAATACTAATGATGAGGAATACAACAAGATTTAGAGTTAAGGAACTATTAGCTAAACTGAATAGGCTGACGAGTGAGACGAGCGTACAGACCGTGCTAAAACCTTTACCGAAAGTAATTAAAATTAGGAGGAGAGGACGGAAATAAAATGACTACTAAAAAACTCGTTAAAAAACAACGCAAAAGTATATAATAATCGCATCATGCTGTAACATGAAGAGACTGGAATTTTATTCATCATCATCATCATCATCGCGTTTGTATTGAGCTAAGCTAAACAGTACCAAAAACAATACGCGTGGTTTACAAAACGGCTGGAGCAGCTCGCACACTCTTCGCAGTTGTGTTAGGTAATTAGGTATAATGACTAGCTCACTCAACTCCGTTGTTTTAACTAAGCTTAAACTAAACAGATTTTATTTATGTGAATGATGATGAAAGCACAAACACAAGTTATATCAGTTGAAGAAAGGTAATTAGCATAAGTTTACTTAAGAGAAGAGAAAGCTTTAAGTGATATTATGATATAATGGAAACAAATTATTTCATAAAGTTATAAGTTGATTACTTAAGAGTAGGTAGTTAATCTTACGAGAAAGGATGAAAGATGATGGAACAGTTAAAACAACATGGTCAATGGAAACGATGAAAAAAATGGAAGCAATCAGAGTTAATGAGAAGCAAAATCTGTCTCAGATTTACCTGAAGGTGCAACTACCCCATTTATATAGCTTATCCTGTTCTCATATTTATATTTGATGGAGGGGGGAGGATAAGCTTGAGTAGGATTTTTTTAAGTCAATAATTTTATGTTGATCTCAGACAGAAAAAACGCAACCTTATTTTGCATCCTTTTCATTTCATACTTTTTCACACGCCCAGCTTAAAATATTCAAGAGGGAACTATTGAGTTGTGATTTATTTTGTGAATGTAGACTGTTCCATTGTTTTAATCATGATTAAGTCAAATAGGATTCTGCTAGGATTGATTTAAGTACAGTCAGCCCCTGTTAATTTTTAACTAGTGTGTTTTAAGCCATTGTGGATTAGAGTGAGGGAAAGTTAACTGGATTGAGTTGATGATCAGCAAAACGTTTTCATAATCTATGTTAGATGTGTAATGCAAGAATGAAGTTTGAGAACTTGAAAAAAACTACACTTAAACCAGTTCACAAAAAAAAATATTACAAATTATTACAATTACAATCCTCTTGACTGATAACTACAAACCAAATTACTGTAGATGGTAGATTTTAATAAAAAATTAGGAAGATTAGCATACAACTAAAAATCTACACTTTGTCATCATATTCACTTTATCATCGTGTTTCCGACACTTGGTTAAAATCATTAAAAAAATGGAGGGATAACATAGGTAGGAACTTAGATGGAGTAA
>JAQGAH010001225.1:0-16892 GCA_034696885.1 Lepidocyrtus paradoxus
CGGGCAGTATCTTGAATTTGATAGCCGGAGCTACTGAAGAGCTAAGGAAAAGTCACTCTCCAAAGTAGACAATAAAGACCATTTCGTTCCCATTATTGTAGTATAGCTATCTACGTAGAAAAAATACTCAAGAAAAGGAAAGTCTACTTTCCTGGAGAAAGCTACATGTCTACCTGCTGTTTGGATTTTTGCGTATACCTGAAACAGACATTGGATCTAAGGATTTGACTTGGGTAATAGATATCAATAGCTTTCAAGTCATGTTAAAGGTGCATAAAATTGATCCCTTAGTTCCCGATATTGTGGGGGATTTCATTCCGATTTTTCAAGAGTTTTGCATTTTCTCTTACAAACATTCGATATTGGTTAGTTGAGGATATCTGCGATGATTACATTGGCAGCTGTTTGTACCATCCAACTGAAAAATATAGTCTGGTCCACATATCCAGTTACTTTCTCTTTGTACATTAGGGCATGCCAAGCTAACAAAACTGGATTGGCAAAGAATTCCATGCATTTGTAGGGAAAAGATGTTGATTGCCATTTTATTTATTCACGGGCAGTATATAACCCTTCCCGTTCTCTCCGCTTGCTGTCCGCTCCTCCAACTTTTATTTTAATCCTGTGACGTCTGCATTGTAAATGCAGATCTATTTGTTATGTGGAGGAAAAATACGTAGGTAGTGCAAACGTGGTCTCAAGGACTGTCTATTGTAATGCTCTCATGTAGTACTTGTAGCCGCCCTGTGTAGAATCGTATAAGGGGAAAAATCTCGTATAATCTCCCCATCTTATCAGGCTCATATGTGATTATGTATGGGGAAATGGCACAGCCATTGTGCAATATCGTATGAAGCCCATTTTTGGCAAAATGTCAATAATCACAACATGTAATGGGCATACATACAGTATAACGTATTTATTATGAAATCATAGCATTGTTCTGTTCCGTGATTACCACGAGCCCCGATTGCCACCTCTTTTCTCTCCGCTTTTACCCTACGACATATAGAGAGGCGCCTTTCTGGTCTCATCAATTTCTCGTGTCACGCTTCTCATTATAATAATAATGAAAGTGGAATGAGGAACGGATATGGTGATTGTGTGACCCGTGACGCCAGGCTCAGATAAGAATATAATTGTTAGGCATATATGCTGGTGAAGTAACTGGTGAAAATATATTACATTATCGGATCACTGATCGGATTGCGACTTTTGTACCAGAATTTTGCATAATGTATGCTCAGCTCTAACAAAATGAACAACTGTAGAGAGGGATGTCAATAATCCAATAATATATTTCATACATGTTTCATTCCGATTAGAAAGGGAAACTTCTGCTGCCAACAGCATTCCAGCGGAGAAATGAGTGAAGAACTCAACCAGCAAGGATTAACGAACCATGACAGGGTTCAGTTCAGGTGGTTTCCTGGTGGTCTATATTATAGACAGTCATATTGGTTTGAGCACGGTGTAGTTGGGGAAAACTAACAAGTCTCTTTTTTTATTATGTATTATGCATGTATTACTGGTTTTATGCAAAGCCAATAAATACACTCTTGCGGAAGTACTTACTCCTTTATGCTCATTCCAACTTTTTTTCCCTGGAAGTCGTAATTCTCCAGTTTGCCGTAGTCAAAATGCTCGTATATAGTTTGGATTTTCACTTTATTCTTTCTGGTTATAAGTATGATTTTTACTTACAGTTTCTCCATTCTTTATGACTGATTCAGAGTTTTACCGGTGGACTACCACTGGCTTAGTTGTATTAAGTATTCCTCAGTCCTGCCGGCATCTGGGAGACCTGCTCATATTTTATCAGTATTATAAATCCAATGATGTTTCTGTTAACTTTCATGTTACCCTCGATTACGCTAGTTTACTTCAACTGTCTAAAAATATTTTCCCCTTGAAATGACTTTCTCGGAAAAAATGTAACATACTTTTTCTTCCACAGCTACTAAGATAAACAAAGATGTTAATCAACAACATCATTACTACACACAAAATCTCATTATTACTCGTCTCTACCCACAAGTCCCTTTCTCCTCAGAATGCTAACGAAAGATGTAAGCAAGTTAGCGTGGAGCGTAATCAAATTATGTTCTGCGTCGGGGTGGGCTACAATAAATATGTAGTTCTACCCTTCGTCCACGTTTATAGCTTTCTATAGATGGATAATGATGGTAATGATGTGTGCAAATGACAGACGGCTAAAATAATCACATATGGCATCTAGAGGTTGATTTCATAGTGTTAACATTTTATCAGCAACATAATCTACTGGCTGATTGGGCCTAAAGTTGCCTGAAATGTTGAGCTGAGCGGAATGAGATTGAATGGGCGAAAGCTCTATGATGTACGTGGCAAAATTCAGTTAAAACTAGCCAATTTTTGATAGAGTATGGGAGTAGTAAATACACATGTCAATTACATGAACCCAGAATCAAGCGAAAAGCTCAACTTCATTAAACACCAAGTTGGTCAGTTTTAGCTGAGTCTTCCTTCGTACTTGTTGGCTTTGGATGAATCCTCGACTATGATGTTTGGCAAGTGTTTATTGTTTATCACGCTCATTAGGTGGTTAGTAGTGCGTAATTATTACATTTTTTCATTTACGTTGTTAGACTCCCATTGTGTGGTTGGTTGAATGGATGGTGGGATGTTTCTCATCTCTTGTTTGTCATACTTATCACTCCAGAATAATAACTTTGTAATTAATGACAAAGCCAGACTTATTATGAGAAGCCAGACGTTAACCAACAAATTAGCGAGGAGTAATGAATGCATGCATGTTATGTCATAATTAAATGATAATTTGGATTAATTAATGTATTTGTTTGTTCACAGGCGGAGCACGTTTCTTGGATGGATTACGTTGGAAGTACCAGAAACAGAGGTCAGTAAAATGTCAACAACTTTTCCTTGTAAAAATAGTGGCATATGGGCTAAAAGCAAAGTTGATGGGATGACGTTTTTAAAGAAACATTTTTTGTAAATAAAAAGACAAGCAGAGTAGAAAGTTCCTTTAAACCGGAATATTTGTTTTAGAGAAAAAATGACAGCTCAGACCCCACTTATGTAACTCAATGTGACAACAAAAATCAGACCAAATTCACAAAAGTTGGCTAACCGCATGCTTAGCAATCAACATTGCAGCTTAAGTTGTAGTTGACAACCCTTTAAAAGTAAATATCCTGTCATTGCTCATTCAGCATGTCTTTCACTTCCTTTCCCCATAGGCATTAGGCTTTGGCCCCATCACAATTATTGTAATGTAACCTTTCCCTAATATTCCCCGACGGATGTTCTGGACTAGTTCGATCTATTTTCATAACCCTTTTCTACTTGAACAGATCCCACATACTCTGAAAGATATCCGATATGCTGAATCCAACATTGTGACCAGGGATAAGATAGTAGCATTATTGCAATAAGTTATTTTGTGACAGAAGAGATGAAATAGGTATTCATCCAGATATTTCAGAAAACAGGGAGCTAGAAAGATCCCTATTAGCTAAAGCCCTTCAATCAAATTCACGACATGGACCCCTCTCCCTTTCATCTCCCTTTTTTCCAGAGTTAAAGTAGGGGTTTTGGGGAACGCTTGAAACATATTGTGTAACTGGAGCTGTGAAGTATCTGTCACCACATCTTTTTGTTTTGTCATCTGCTGACACTACTTACCTATTCATTATTATTGGGAACTAGTGCTGACATTGGCATTTGTCTGCACTTTTTGACATTTTGCTGTTGAGTAGCACTTACGGTATGGGCGCAGCTGGTGGGAAAATAATAACTTTTTGGATGTCAATTCAAAAGTGAATGAAAGTCAGCGTATTTTAATCACATTACAATTTAACGTGTTTAGCATAAAAATAATGTCAAAATATCCAATAAAATTTTTGGATTTCAACAAGTAAGGACCTTTTGAGCTTGAGCAGAACTTTCAATTTTTTTTTAACATATGGAATTTACTACATCCCTAGTACATATATATTTATTAATGGCAGCTACTAATGCGTTGCAAAGTTATAATGAGAAGGTTGCAGCTTGAGAGCAGTTATATGACCCTGTCTATTAATTTCGTGCTCTCTTTCTCCCACTGCTGTTGCTCAGTAAGATTGAATCAGAGATTAGGAGGAGGTTGTGACGGATGGTCGTAAAAGAGAACGAATCCAGTAAAAACCCAACTCCAGCAAACTACCTCCAAGCTACGTTCGTTCATATTGCATATGAAAACTGCTATTTTTATACATTGACAATAATTTCGATAGAAAGTAAGAAATCTGGAGGAATTAATAGGCATTTCTGCGTATACTTACTTACAACTGTGTATTCCAATTCTGACCTGTATGCACGTAACAACTCTTGTATGCATTAAGAGAAACGGAGAAAATGTTCGTACCCCAATCCAATACAAACTTCTTTTGGAAGTGTGTATAGCGGGGGAAATTTTTTCCTGCAAAGGAAAACAGCACACATCACTCCACACGAACAAAAGGGTGGAGAGACAGAAGCAGCATCATAAACATCCCCATTCTCTCGAGATATCAGGGAAAGAGAGGGGAAAGCCAGAAAAAGATTTTGTGATAGGGAGTTAAAAGGAAACGACAATATCTCTCTCTTCCACACAAGGAATAATGTTCCTCTTTGAAATTACTTGGCTATATGGAACTTGTACGGTACTCATCCTCCAGTTTACCATGAGAGAATCCATTTAGTACCTATGCGTTGGAATCCAGTATGAGCTAGCACACACACACAGCAGCAACATCATAGTCATCATGATCAGCATCCTGATCATCATCATCATCATATTAGAAAGCAGAGAAAGGAGAAGGACAAACTAAGGGTTATATGTAGACTATCAAGCGAGAGCGCTTTCTCATAATAAGAAATTCAAGTATCCATACGAGAAAGGAGAGCATCCCAGCCTTTGCCAACATCTTCAACATCAACCACCACCACCAGAGCCCGTTTCGTAGGCTGAGGCAAATGCAACGTAAACCGAGAAGCGGTACATAAGAACAAGAACTTATACTTTACTGCTTTCTACGGTTACACAGCATCCATCCATATCCACATCCACACTTGGTGTGTGTCTCCCCACTCGTGATGCTATATATTAGGCAGGCTTACGGAGCCAGTGGAGAGGAGGTAGAGAGAACAGAGCGGAGAGTGATAATATGAAATGCTAGGGAAGCTGGTACGGGCAGAAAATTTTCAGTTTGTAGCAGCAGCAGTGGAGGATCCGGATTTTCATTTCGGATTCGCGTGCGTTCTTATGTCCCAAGAGTCAAATCGATACATTGCATTCTTGGCCCTACCCCTCGATCAAGTCGACTCCGTGACACTGTGTTCCTCTTCGTATATTGGAAGGACGTGGGGATACGTAGGATATTTTTTTCTGCTCTCGTACTTTTTCTTCCCTTTCACTACTTACTTACTTTATACTAAACGACTACGACCCTACTAACACTTCAACTACATAACTTTCTCCTGAAATTCCACTTTTTATATATGATTTTTTCTCCTCCTGACTCTCTCCCTCTCTTTCTTTCTCACTTATTCAGTCAAAGACTCGGAGTAGTGGAAACGAAAGGCGAAGTTATTCCTATTTTCAAATGAAATGCATGATTGTGTCAGTGTGTAAACGTGTGTGTGTATTTTTTTCTGTGAACCAAGAAAGTTGGGAGAAAGATGCAGGGAAACCGTACAAGTACCGATATTAGTTCGAGCATCATTATTACTGCACAATACACCTTCAGCAAAGAAAAAAAAATCCGTCTCTTTTTACGTTTTTTGTGTGGGGGAAAAGAAACTTTGTCTCGTTGCGTTATACCAAGGATATGAGTAGTATAGAAGGTTCACAAAAGATTTCTTGAAATGGAAAGCTGGAGAAAAATTTTCAATTCCAGTATGTTTCGTGATTTAGTTGGTTAAAAGGAAATAGTTTCTCCTTTTGAAAAAGTTAGCCCATTTAGAAACGTAAGTTAACGTTTGTAACGATTTATATCATAGTATTTTATCTGTGTGGGAGTGAAAGTGAATGAAAATGTTAATTATCAAAGTTCGGCCTACAGACGCGTGTCAGGATTTGAATATAAAATGGCTACGATTATTTGGAATATACAATCAGTGTAAGTACCTAATCCTGATATATTATACTTGCTAAGTCTTCTCGGTAGTGTTTTCACCCTTCAGATTCAGATCTACAAAATTTTTCCATATTCATTGAATTTCCGAGTGAAAATAACTTAACTTTCATTCGATCCAGGATTTTTATCGTCCAACTCTACTTTTCATATATTTACGGTAGATTTGTAGGCGCACTCGCCATTGTCGCCATGATAAAAGCAACGGACGTATTTTTCTGTCCATACCTAAAACACTATTTGGGATACTCAATATTTTACATGAAAGCTCGTCCCATTACGAACATTCAAATTCCTATTCAGTTCAAAGTCGCAACAATGACCCCGGCTTGTTTTTACTGAAATGTAATGTTATGCATGCCCTCTTTACATATATATAAGTATTCCCCTATAATGAGGCACATTTCACCAAACTGTCATTGTACAACATCATATCAGTGTCACTTCAGTGATGAAAGCGAACAATAAATTTTCCCTGAGCATGGGAGAAGGTCTCCGATATCGGAAAATGTCAGAGAAAGGTATATGAGCAGAGAGAAAAGTTTCCATTTTATTCCTTTCCCTTCGTCACAGTTAGTTTACCCGGTTGTATACTCACTAATGCTAATAGCTAAATGTAAAATTAGTGTGTAGGCATTTCTTCACAAGCTGTCATTCATTTTGGATAATGTCCCTATGCAATATTCACGAGTATGAGAAGCCATATTGTTATCAAGCTATTCTCCAAGAAAGCACTGACGACGAGCGTGCGGTCATGTGAATTGATGCAACCTTTTCATTATGCAACAGCAACGAAACGTATAGCAAGTTGAGTATGACGACCTGAGCCTGTATTTACGGAGATGTTGCGTTTTATTAGTGGTATATAAACGTGTATGGGTAGGTACACTGACGTAGGTAGGGATAAATGCCATCACGGAACACTTATTGTTCACTTCCGTTCTATAACGCTCCGAATTTAAAGAGTAAGTTGGTGGGTAAGGAAGGCTTCAGTCTAATAATGTTCATTTAGTATGAGAATTGCTAAAAATAACTATGATGAGTTGTATGAAAAAAACTCATTTAATTTTATTTAGTTTGATTAAGAAATAGATATATTAAGATGGAATCGTTTATTGTTTCTGCCTTTTCGGAGAAAGTAAAATTGCACACATTGCTGCCCATACAAAACATCAATGTAGTATAACGATTGACGACTTTTATATTGTAAGAAAACCACTTAGCCAGAATCACTTTAGCGGTAGTTATGAGTCTTGTTGAGTAATTATTATTCCCCAAGCACCTCTTCATAGCCCATATGTGCACATATCCCATTAAGACTGATGAGTCAGTCTTTTCATTTCCAGAAGAAGGTCTAAATATTGGTAGTAAAAGAGGAGTCTCCTTCACCCTTTTTTGCATGTTTGACAAAACTCTCCGTAACTAAAACGTAGTTGGAGAAAGTGCTCCAAGATACTTGAAGCATGCAATAACTACAAAAGTCTGACGTTTTTTTGGAGTAGGTCTAATATGCCTATTGTTTTGCAATAGCCTTTCTATAAATAGCTTTATTTATTTGGGATTATTATTTTTTTTTTTTGCAGAATCCGACACAGTGCTGGCTAAAATTAAGGAAAAGGAAAATGAGCAGTACGTCGTGCTCTGCTCACTCTACGACAACCAATCACATTTCTCACAATCAGTCATCATCCCATTCAGCAGGTGTTGTGCCCAGCTCGAAGCAACTACTAGCTGGAGTAGCTCCTCCGTACTTAGGAGGAGGGGTCGCATCAACCAGTGGTGAAGCAATGGTTGGTCTTCCCTCTCATATTGAGACCCTTGAACAAGGTGTCCCAGTACCTTCAGTACCTAGTCGAAGTTGTAAATCTCCAGAGTTCTATCAACCGGAATATATTGGGAAAACACAACTTCAAAATTCATCAACCATGGATAGTGGTGTTGAAGACTGCTGTGAGCCTCCTCCAGTACCTTCCATAGAGCTAGATGAAAAGTTGGGCTTTCGTGTAAGGGTCCATATGACCAAGTCAGAAGGGACAGGTTTTGGATTTAGTGTGGTCTGGGTGGCGCCTCCGAGGTAAGTTTTTTAATTGTAGTACTCATATTATTCTTTAATCCCCTATTTCCCGAAACAACATCCTTCACCCTAACTCTCTTCATGAGTTCTAGATAGAATAAACCAACAAACATCTGCATCCGTTGAGCTATCTCTTTATTTAAATTTATATGACAGTAAGCATAATTATATTTATCGCCATGTTCCATATGCAAATACTATTGTTTCTAATTTTATATTTAATCATATTGTCTCGTTACCAGAAGCGAATGCTGATGAATATTCGAACTACTTATCTTTGTCAAAATCAGAAAGTTAATGATAAACTTCTTGTTTAGGAAAAAGTTTTTGTTGATAAACACGATAAAAGTATTACTTGACGATATCAAATACAGTTTCTACTCATTCAACCCAAACTTAGCGTATGCTTCATTGTTCCCTTTTTCATAGTTTTCCATACGTTGATATGATGTCGATCAAGATGGTGATGATTATAATAAAATATTTTCCCAGGGTAAAGAAAACAGAAACTTTTCCCATGCAAAGTTTTTTTGTAGTCTCTGAAACTTGTATGAATCTGAGTAGTCAGGTAGTAAATTCAAACATCAACGAAAAAAGGGGGAGCTTACGGGCTCTCAGAAGAGGTTTGATGAAGTGAGTTGATAAAGTAAAGAAATCCATGATATACGACACGATTTCATATCACATCATAGAATATATCGGAATCTGAAAGTAGGAAAGTGGAAGGAAAGCATACGACCCCACTTTCCATCCATACATTATATTCATGTATTAGGTATGCTCGTAGGTAAAAAAAAAAGAGAAAAAAAGCAAACCTTTTTACCCGATTTCTACCTTTCCTCCTCCTTCTGTTTAATCCATTATTCATGTTGTATGGATGTGGTTACGAGAGGGATTTTCTAAATATTTAACCTTTACTACCCTTTTACGATTTTCTAGGATTGAGCGCCTGGAGAAAGATAAAACGGCAGATCTGGCTGGGCTTAAAATTGGTGATCTAATCATTGGAGTGAATGGGGAAGATGTTACCACTGTGGCCAACACCACCATCTACAATAAAATGAAGTAAAAGCCCGAGAACTACACATATATATTATGCTCCCTGATTCTTCTCATAAATTTACTTTTATTTACTCTTCACCTTTCTTTTCTTCTCCTTTTCTATGCAATGCTTTGGTTGAAAGAGCAGTAAAATATAATGGCATACTTGAAGATTGGTACTTTAGCTTACTTATTACTAGACCTTTAAAAAATATATGTTCGATTCACCCCTGAAATGGGTCGCGATACATGTTAAATGACTTAAAATTGAGCTAAAAATCAATTAAACAGAACAAATCATATTGAAAGTTGAACTAAAACGAAGGTCCAAACACATGTCAAACATTTCGAAACTAATGCAACTAGTGCAATACCTAATATAAAACGTATTCAAGTCATTTGAAGTACATAAGTATGTAGTCCTCATTTGAGCAGATTGTTTTTTCTGAATTAGTTTAACTTAATGTGCAGCCTAAACTTAACTAATAACTTGTACGTTAACTCTATACCTTAAAGATACGGTCATTATATTTTTTAATAGAAAAGTACACGCAACACGTTCAACTTGTCCTTTCAATTTCACTCCCCCTAATTCAATAACGTTGTTGTGTGTAAAGAGACTAAAGTTTGTGAAAAAAAAATTGCTTTACCGAAACACAAGTTACCACAATCAAGAAAAACCGATGAAAGTGCACATTTCCCAGCATTTTCTCTTCATATCGCTAGAATGGACGGTACAAGATATAGCCATAGCGTGTGAAATGTGCTTACAACTACATAATGACCTCCATAGAAAAAGCTGAAGGCTGCCATTTACCACGACACGTTCTGTTAAACACACACAGTCAGCGAATTAGATAAACTTAGGTATATAGCCTAGACTAATGTGCAGGTGGTGAAAATGTATAGACAGGGAGAGAAAGGATCTAGGTAAAAACAATAACTTTCGGAGCTTTCATTCACACAACTTTTTTTTTCTCTTCAACTGGTGTGGTCTATAAGGAAGGAGGTATTTAAGTAGAACATGATTATAGTGAGACAGAAGAGCTTTTACGGCTATAAAAAGGAGTCTTACAGTGAAAGCAGAGGATAATTGATCCAGCCGTCACATTAGCAGAGAGTTTGTTTGTGTGTGACAGAGAAAGTGTGTATGAGCGGGAGCCCTGCCCTAATCTTGTTTATTATCCGTGGACTTTCTCACGTTAAAGATATCCATTTGTTTGTGCTCAGTAGGGAAAGCAAAGTGAGAAGGTGAGATGCAGGAGAAAATGGGTTCCGGTTACTTGTTGTGGTTTCCTTGGGCTGGAATAATTTTATTACCTTTTCTTGGTCGCAATTGGGTCAGTGGTGGTTAGGGAAGCTGGAAATAAAAAGATGCTATGATGTTATGTTATGTTTGCGATAGGTAATTAAGGCAAACCTTTAATTAACGACGACCCGATGCGGTAGCAACTCCCAAGCAATGAATCCTTAATAAGGGTAAAAGGTCAGCGTTAATAGGAAAGATTATTCTTCTAATGCATAGTTTTGAATAAATTATCACTTTCCAGGAACTAAGAGTATAATGTGTAGTTTTTGCTGCTCTTTTGCCTTGCATTTCTAATTTGCCAAGATTATTATGCTTAGATTTGTATTAACTGGAAACAATCTTTAAATTACAGATCAACCGGGATGGAATTAGAACTGGAAGTTTGGAGGAAGCATCTTCACGTAGCTTCCCCTCTTCCGCCACATCTGACCTCTGCTAATGTACCTCATCCAATCAATCCAGCTGGTTGTTTGCAGCTTCATGGCTCACCTTCTTTGAAAGGAACGTCTAGTCTCCCTCCCAGTAATACCAGCAAGGTGGCCGCCGTCATCCCAGATAGTCGGGATCAGAGGCCAGCAGCTCACAGCTCGACGACTACCGCATTGCCTCAGCACAGTAGTTACAGTAACTGCAATAACGTTAATAATGCTGCTGCCAGTACAGGCCACCCGAGTAGTAGCGCGACAGGAGGGGGGATGAGTAACTTAATGAGTCGGATTCAAGCTCATCAGCCGCCACCAACGTCAATTTTGAAACCGCCCCCTCCAGCACCACCAGTATCTTCCCAGATTGTTGGAAACTCTTGCCCTTCACAATCCCAACAATCGGCGACGGGCGCTTCCTCATGGAGAATTCGCTTCAATATCGAGGTTGGTCGAGGAACCATTGTCTGAAGCACAGTTTGCTTATCGTATTTACATGCAAACATCTAGGAAACAGAATTGTAGTTTTCATACATATTTGAAAGTTATAGAAGCTAGGGTCATTAAAGTTTGGTTAAATCGAGGCAGTACACAA
Source organism: Lepidocyrtus paradoxus (assembly GCA_034696885.1). Taxonomy (NCBI): domain Eukaryota; kingdom Metazoa; phylum Arthropoda; class Collembola; order Entomobryomorpha; family Entomobryidae; genus Lepidocyrtus; species Lepidocyrtus paradoxus. The sequence goes on from JAQGAH010001225.1 coordinate 11,600, forward strand.
GCAAGAAAGTGCATATATTGAACAAGTGGTCCTTATTGCACATTTTTGTATCGTTCATGCAAACGAAATTACGAGTGTTGTGTCTTGGTTCGTTTGAGCCATTAAGTACAATATTCGACTGTTATAACTATTTAAGAAGTCATCAGGTGCAAAAATTATACTATTTTTTATTCATCTCCAAACGCTTGATATCCAAAACATTTTCAGTTATGTATGTTTATACATCTAAAAATTCTAATTTTTTCATATCCCGAATCTAGACTCCCAACCTACAGATACTCGTAATTTGTCAGGCATTATTATTTCAATTAACGGCGCAAATACTACTACACCGTGCAGAAAGGAATGATCCATGACGCTCTGCATTCTACTTTCGCTCATTTACCTTGTCCCATTATTACCTTGTGACTGTCTAGTGACCTAACAAATTGTGCAAATAACTGGCAACATCCCAGCTATATTTGGAACAATAAGTAGGACGTGATTGCACTAAGGTCCTTCATTCTCCCTCGTGATTGATTGGTAATGGGCACGGCTAGGGCAAGCTGTACCAGTTGGGACGAGAATGAGATTAAAGTGAATATTGATGTTATTACTATCAGCGGAGGGAGTAGAGTCCCGCTGTTATCGCCATTACCTTCTCATGTAAATCCCTCAAGAGCCTTTCCTTGATTGACCATTTTCACATCAAGGAGAGAACAGGGAACTTAAGCATTATAAGCTCTTCAAGCCCACGATGAAAGTAATATAGGTGTGTCTTATTTACAAAGTATATGGGGAAAGCATACCTAGCTGTCTATTCAGGATGAAAAAAGTATGACGATGACTCGAAAGAGTGTCTATATCCATGAAAGTATGTGCACAATGCAGAATCATCATATGATAGGGCTTATTCCCCGGATAAAGTTAAGGAATATACGGGAGCTTCAGAAGGAGGGCGAAATTTTGTAGAGAAAATATGGCTAGTTATATGGTTTTCATGTTATCCACTACATAAGTATATCAGTGCCGGTGTTGAAGAATTCTCGATTTCCTTCTCTCCCACTTGCTCTCTCTGCATGCTTCCATTCTTCCCGTTGTCTACTTTCCCGTAATGATATCCATCGACGGACACAATGTTTCTGAGCGTAGTTTGTAAAGATAAGTATTTTGGAGGAAGGATTGCACGGAGAAAGGTGAAAATTATATTATAATGTAGTCTCCCTTGTTTTCCTCTGCACGCGATATGAAACTGAAAACTCAACCGCATATAAATATTATACTTGGCTGTAGAAAGCCCGCTTCGTGTGTGGCCAAGACGAATGTTCCTTTCTGGGAGAAGTAATATGTTGTCACATTCTTATCCAGATGTATGGATATCTGGACTATACAGTCTGCTAGGACTATAGTCATATAAAACAGTAATGAATTGGTAATAATTCAACAGCATAATGGCATCACGGAAAGCTAAATTATGAATTATATTGGATAGAGCCTAGTCCTGAATCACATACTTGAGCGAATTATGTACGAGTGTGAGGGAGCACAGGAAAAGGGAATTTTTTTTGAAGGATACTGCTGTAAAAAGAGAGGGATACGGGAGACACTGAGCTACACCAGTTCCATCACATATACCCTGTTCTCCACTTTCTCCGATTCGGAAAGGAGAAAAGTTGCTATGTAGGTGTGTTATAGATCAAGTGTTACAAGGACCAAGATAAGAGCTTCTTACTCTCCTTCAGGATGATTCTCCAGATCGTTGTCGTTCTAAATGAAATTTCGAGGGCTATACTAGTCTTCAAGCTTTCTCCAATAATTGACAGGACATGAATGTATATGGATAAGAGATGAAATATTTTATTGCAAAATCTCATGTGAAGTACTTAAACCAATCTGAACAACTACTGACACTATACCTATCTAACGAGGGGGAGAAAGCAAAATCAAAAATGAGACGATAACCGTTTGATGAAGCTCAATTAAAACTTTCACTTATTTATTCCATTATTGATCAACCTTATCAGCAGAGAAAATAGTCAGTTAGTCTAGCTCTTATCGTTAGTCCTTGCTATCAAACATGCTCAGTTTTTTTCTCACTCCCTCAAGACCTGACTCCTACTGTCAGAAGCAAGACAACGTACAAAACAGGGGAGGGAGTCGTATACATATGTTATCTGCTAAACAAAAGCGTTCACAGAAACTTCTATCGGACTAGAGGAGCTCATGTACCCCAAAAAATGAAAGTGAGAAGTGGGCTAGGTATCTTGTCGGAATCAAGTAGCGGGAGGTGATGGCAGTGGTGCTGCTGGTGAGAACGGAAATGTATAAACCTTTTTCTTCCCCCTATCATACCAATAGCAATGCAATATAATCAATGGATTCGATCGGTCTCTTCATTTTGGTAGTAACAGCAAACTACCTATTCCATGAATGATCGAAAAGGGTTTGCCAGATTGTATTGATTAACATAAGACCATTTTTTTCCCTTGTAACGGATATGCCTCGCTGGGAGGATGGTGACTTCTTTGGTTTATAAAACAGTCTATGGAAGGAAGTTCAATCTGAAGTTAAGGTTTTTGCTGCATGATAACGATATATAGCCAGTGCTTATACAGTATGGCTTGAAGGGATAGGAGATTGTATGGGAGATTGAGGAGTAGAAAAGTGAAATTCGGGCACGTAAAGACATTTTTTATCTTAATGGTTTTCACGATATTGGTAATAATGGGCTTTCAGCGGTAGGCACTAAAGGCACTGTGAATGGAGGCGATAGACGCTCAGCTAGGGTGGCCCAATGCAATAAAAATTCAAAATGCACGAAATATTTTCTTATAATATCGACAGCCATATATTGACTTAGTAGAGAACTAGCATAGGTATATAAATATATGTGTGCAGGAATGAATGCAAAACCAACGGTTTTTGTACTGTCACTCAATGGTTTTCATGCTCCTTCCCATTTTTCAAGAATGAAATGAAAGAAACTGACCTGCATAACAATGCCCCGACTAATATTTTAATGTCACTGTTAACTCCTGCTCAACATGCACTTTCAGTTATTAGTAGATAGGAAGAAAGGGATCGGGCCTTAACGATGCTTATCGACGTTGATGAAATTATGTAGAAATTATAGGCATAAGAGTCTGATAAAAAAAAGTTGGGGAAGTTTCCTTCGAGCAAACATGACGTGCTAAAAACATGTTATACATGTGATTGCTCCAATTTTACCGTCCAGTTAATTGTTATGATTTTGTAGAACAATTTAAATCAAAAGTTTATTTATATGTAAATTATTTTTTTTGTCTTGTAAATGTAAATATATTTAATTTTATGTATGAAAAAACGATTATTTTGTAGAGTTGATGTATATAAGCTGGTGTATGTGTACAGTGTGTATGTCTTGCATGGAGAAATGTTTTATTTACTGATATTTTAAACTAATCACGCATATGTTTTGTTAATTTATGTCAAAATGTTAATTGGAACAGTTGATTTGTTTACTAAACAGAACTAACCCGATGCTACCTCATTTTGTGTGTTTGTAAAGTGAACTTGTGTTTTAGCTTTAGATGTTAAGTTATGATTTGTTTTGTAGCGTTGGTATAAATATGTTGCAAGTTGTGTATGATTTCATTGTGATATACCTAATTGTAATTCGCACTATTAATGTTTGCTCTATGTCGTGCTAATGCAATTAAAAGCATAGGACTAACGTTAGCATATATCCAAGTTAAGTACCTTAGTTATGCTTTTGTTCATTTTTGTTGTTATATATGGATATGACCCTAATGTACTTACATGATTGTTATTATTTTGAAATGTAAAGATATGCCTGATTGATGCTTGATATATGTTGTATTTAGTCTATATTTTTTTATGAAACATCCCCTGTCTCAAGACGACAAGATTATGTCGTTTGTGGAGAGTCTGCTTACGATTTGTACTTTCTTACATAGGTACTCTAATTAAGACAAAAATAAATTACAGTGGCGAATTATGATTTATTGATTTTTTGTTGTTTTTGCCTCGGTTTGCATGAAATTTTGTAGGCATTGTTAGTTGTCCTGCTTTTTACATTTACTGACTTTCACCACCTTGACGTATTATTTTACTCAAGGTTCAACGCTCATCAAAGATATATATAAGGATTGAAGAAAGTAGCAATAACAGATGAACCAGGGGCATTTTGCGAGGAAATTGGATACTAACTAGACAAGCCTGACATTATTAATTTCCACCATTTCCAGTATAATTTAGCATACCAGGGTGCTTTCTCCCTGTAAAATGCTTATCCAATTTGTTTGTATCCTTTCAATAATGTCTAAAGCTACAAAGCAGCGCCAGCTGGTTGACAAAGATCGACATAGCAAAAGAGCTCACATAATGATCCAGCCTGCTTTCACCACTTTCACTCAAAAAGTCCTAGATGGCACACCAAGTGTGTTGTTGCAAATATAAGGAGAATGTCCAGAGAAAAAAGTTCGCGTGTATGGTGTTCATATAGTCAATATTCGCATAACTGCATATTACACACATTAATCCTAATTAGGAAGGAAGTGCAGATGATATATTATATTGGACTATGAACATTACTTATGATGATATGATATGAATCGTGCTTCATGGTGAAAATCTATTGTTTTTTATAAGCAGCTATTGGACAGCGAGGATGACAACCTTAAGCAGTTCTTTATATGCGAGTTAAAGTTTTTCCGTAAAGTTGTCGCCGCTTTGGACCGTTACCTCATTCCCGCCCAAGCTAATCGTTTGCTCACACCTCAAGAAATCCATTTAATTTTTGCACAAGTTATTAAGGTATGCAATATGCCCTAGAGCAATCCTATTCATTTACTTCTTATTTCCAATCTTTAAAACCTTGCTAAACTATTGATTTGAATTGTGCACATTTTTCGTATCATCATCCCATGTAGATAATTACAATGACCAAACGAATCTTACAATGCGTCTCAAATGGTTCGAACAATTCGTCCTGGAAATTAGGAAGGATCCTGCTATCCACCCATACAGATCATGTATGTTTCGTATTTTAATTTATGTTTAATGTCCATAACAGTGGATAACCCCAAAATAACCGTGATAATGAGGCTCGGCTGGTGAAATAATTACGAATATTTCCTTTCAATACAGCTTCCAGACGTTACCTCAGCTTATACAGCCTACGCCAGAAGCTTAGGTAATTCGGCGACACTTCTTTCGGAGAAAATGAGTATTCAAGACTTTGCCAAGTTTGTACTTGAAACGCCAGTGCCAAAAGGTTGGTAATCGTTTATTGATTTTATAAAATAAAATGATA
>JAQGAH010001226.1:0-16871 GCA_034696885.1 Lepidocyrtus paradoxus
TATGCTTTCTATAAATATTTAGTATAATAATATGATTAGCTCGTATAGTAAGCTAAAACATACTTCTTTGTTCATTAGACAATGGGCAATGTCATGCATACATCGATACATCCATCAGCCACATCATATCTTTACTCCTGTGTATGGTTTTGCATAAGTTCATTAATTCTTTGCATTATGTAAAACAAAGAAGCATAGCCAACCCAGTAAAATCGGTAAGTAAAAAATTCCTGGATTGAAATGGCAGTTTCAGCCCTGATCTCCACCATATGGCAGATTACACCAAAAAATTTGTGCACAGTGCTGCCCAAAATGGGAAGGTTAGAATGCAACTAGCCCAAAACGGGTATATTTATTGGCATCAAAGTACAAATAAGATAATTAAATTTTGGTCATGTGTAAAACGTGAAAAGTGTAACGCATTTTAATTTTTATTATTACCCAATGACTAATTTAAAATGATAGTTATGAATAATCTAACTTTAATCATATTATTATACTAAATATTAATAGAAAGCATGATAAAATTTACTTTTTCATATTCTGTAATGAGGGGTCAAGTTTGGATGCTCAATTTTGAAAAAAATAATAATAATAATTTGCCGTTCTTACCGATTTCACTGGGATTTGGACTTTGAAACTTTTTTGAAAATTTGCCGTTCTTACTTTTGCCATTACTGTGAACCTGTTTCGGTTCACAGTATCCATCATTTAAATTAGTCAAGTCATCCCAGAATTATGTTTATGGTTTGCATTTCTTTTTTGACTCACTCGGTCGAGTGTTCCAAGCGACTTTGGGTAAAGTACTATTATGTTGTGTATCCACTCCAGAAGAAACCGCAAACATTGGTTGCTGTTGATTCATTGGTGGATTATGCATTTGCATACGAGGATGATTCCCCCCTTCTCTTTCGTTTGTCAACCGCTGTACTTGATAAATCTCTTGCTGTGGCTCCATATTTTTTCTACGATGCATCCCAACAAAGATTTGAGGGTCTACTAAAATCCTGGCGTCCGCTCCACTCCGATTAGTTGGTACATAACTCCCCAAGTTCAACTGTGGTGGAGGCGGTTGTCCTTGTTCTTGTGAAGGATACCCAGATCCTGAAGATGTAGATTGAGGATATAGACCTCCAAGACCATGCGGCTGATTCTGCTGTTGTGGGGGATTTCCCCCAATGGAAGATGAGATAGGTTGTGGCAAGTAACCGGCATCATCACAGTCTAATGGGGAGGCTGCAAAACTTTGGAATGTAGCCCCAATTCCACTCCCTGCAACTGCTTTCCCACAATTTGAGCTCTGTTTCAATGTTTGTCCTAAATCAATCGAACTTAATGGTTGTCTTCTATCATCCTTTTTTGGTCGAGGAGAAGCCGCCATTGTTGACTCAGCATCCGTGTTTTCCGTCCTCGACATTACGCCTGCCATACTATGCACCATTTTAATTAAAGGTGCGAGTGAAGATAGCCATTCTTCACTGCGCAGATCATCTTCGATGTTTGCATTCCATTCAGATCTTGCACCAGCTTCTCCATTATTAAAGGAAGAGCTAACTTCACCAGCAGTTCGAATTTCAGCTCCAGCCCGATTCATGTCCGGATATGGATTTTCTATTTCCTCGAACTGTTCTTGTTGTTGGCTCATGTGTTGGGGAAGGGCCAAGCCAAAATGATTCTGTTGTTGGGGATGAAATGTGGTTGAGTTTGGCGGATTGTTTGGCCCATCTCTACAAACACCTTGCTGATTTCCATGATTTGGCAGTTGGGAAGAGGATGGCACGTTTTCCATTGGGAGATTAAAACTGGGTTCCCACTGGTTGTGCCAGTTATCGGAGAACAGCATTTGCTGTTGGTTCATCACGTTCACATTCTGTCCATAGGGATGATATTGTTGTTGAACTCCATTTTGCTGACCCGGTGGGGGAACCAAACTAGGACCAGGATTATTTCCGAAATTGACTGATTCGCTTGGACCAGTGATGGTACTTGAGGGAACTGCAAAATGGGATGAGAATGATCCATCTATGGAAATTCCTCTGCATGGTGAACCTTGACTATTCTGCATGGAAGAGGAATTAGGTTGTTGTTGCATTTGATAACCTCGGAAGGATTGGGTAACCCCTATAGCAAAAATATTTTAAATTATTTTGTTTGTCAATTACTACAGTAATTTTTAGAGATGCAGCCTTGTATATTGTTTGTTGAGTGGTTGAAAAAGGATTTTGTCACACGCATTCACTTTGTGACTTTTATTTATTTCACAGTCGCAGTCAATTCTGACAAGACATACCGTCACTTCACAATTATTATGTTTTTACACCTTAAAAATATTTAAGAATTGCACTGCTTCACAACCTATTCAGCATTCAAGTTAGTAAGAAACCTGGATTAATATTGCTTTTGTTTTATTAATTAGTGATTAGCTTAGCTCAAATCATACTGCCGAGTCTGAAAAAATTATTTAAGTCAGGGACCTGTTATCACAAACATCTTGATGATGAATAAATTCCAGCATGAATCCATGCAGTCCAATTCTGCCCTTCCAGTTATTGTAATTTTTACATGCACAGCCACGTGTCAAGTTCTGTAGTAACAATATGTTATAAAGGTTATTGAGGATAGATAGGCACATCTATTTCATGGACTTGAGGGTAGACTTAATAACTTATTACTGACAAAGGATTTAAGGAAGATTATTCTGCATTAGTTTACATTCATTTAAAAATGAAAGAACTTCCAGTATAAGGTACCTGATCACAACCTGATCACATAGTGTGATTCACACTGTTGGACATGCATGACATTTTTTATGCTGTGTTAAGATATTTGGATACCTTAAATTTGATTAAAAAAGGCTATGGGAAAGTTGAAAGATAAGTGTAAGCTGATTAAATATAAATCCTTATTACAGTCAATTTTAGCAAGTTTGCTTAATACTTTCTTATCTACTATTTTTGCCTTGCTCATACATGATACATATAAATAAAGGTATACGATTTATAGAGTTGACGGCGACGTAACAAAAAAACGTAGTTCTGTATTTATATTTAACACTGAAAATAAAATATATTATTTATTTATTTATTTATTTATCTTGATACAAATGACACCCTCATCGTGACGACCATTGAAATAGAAATGGAATTTCATATCGTGCTTGGTGCGTAGAAAAAAAAAAAGTGTTGCGAATAATGTTGCTGATGTATAAGCCGTAACGTTATTTTGCTACGGAACACTATTTCTGACGCTATTTGAAATATTGCGTTGGAAATAGCGTAAACAAGACTTTTTCCGACATCCTAGCTACGCAAAAGTGAACGTATTTACGTAAGGTGATGAATTTAAAATTTATTTGGATTGGAGTATTTAGCCCATTGTCATGTAAACTAGCAGGCGTAATCGAATATTTACCTGCATAAGTTTTAAACAGAAATATGATTGTTCCTTTAGCTTACTACGGAACTTTTAACGTTTTGAGTTGGAAATGCTACGGCTCAGGATTTACAAGAGCTCTGCTCGTTAATAACTTTTACGGAATCCATAGTGTTACGTTGAAAATCTTTATAACGGCTCTAAGAATTTATTATTGAGACTTACGGTTACGAGTTAAAATGAAAATTGGAATGGAATGCTCTCCCCAGATTAGTCTTCTATATACCTTGTAGCTACTGTAATTCATCGATACCAATGACATCGATTCATATTTTTGCAATACATCATGAATACGTTCACAAAAAAAATACAATTACAAAGAAAATCTTAAACCTTAATCATACTTTCTTTTAAAAGTTCCTGCAATAAGTGTCTTGTCGATTGTCTTTGTAGAAAATTTTGAAACAAAAAATAATTGTTACCACGGTGCAAATAATCCGTGGTTTCGTTCAGGATTTAAAAAAAGAAATATATAATTAAGCAAAATTGGACTAGTATTTAAAAATGGTAATTACATGATAATTGCAAATATGATACAAAATATTTTTATACTCGTTCGTAAGTTCATATTCATAATTCTATGTGAGGTAAAAGTATGTCGAAGTTGCACGGTGCTTCATGGTGTAAATAGGACTTCTGTGAACAGGGACGAGCAGATTAGATATGATTAAGGAAATTATTCAAATTATCAATTGATCAATATTGACTGGTTGATTTCTTTAAGCCAAGAAATATTCATGCTCGCTGATGATGATGATGAGGAAATAAAATGAAAAGGATACATATCCGTTGTTTAGGATTGTTGTGCTATGTAGCATGGATAAAATTATTACAATTAAACCACATGGATTTTATTATAATATGAATCTGATTAGGATACATGTATAATTTATCAAATTTGGAAACTTTTCTTGTAAATTTTATGGTTAACTAGCTAACACTAACTAATAGGGAAGTAATAATAAATAATTGTATACAAATAAATAAAGTGAGTTATTTTTTGACGGAGCAGCTTCTCCCGACCCAAATTCATTATTTCCTCGCAAAGCGAAACCTCTAGGAACTATTCAAACTGAAATATAGAAACAGTATAATTTGCCGTTGACTGGCTGTTTAACATGATGCTGACATTTGAAGGAAATGGAAGCATTCTGACTACATTCTTTCCCATCTTTTGCTTAAAGATCATTTGCCTTAACGATATATTACATAACATTTACATTTACATTATAGTTTATGAGTTTTCCTGTAAACTTGAGGGATCAGTGAAGGGATAAATAGCAATATTCTCGTTACAATTATCATGATTTGTTAATTTAAACCTAGTCTAATAAGATCAAACAAATTACCATTTTCTACTCCGACTGATGGTATGAAAGGTCAAATGTATTAAGTATCCCCAATTTCTACTGTTGATGGTGGTACAGACTTCGTACCAGCACCATTTCCAGTTCCAGTGGTCAGCGTTCGTTTAGATTGTATCTGCTTCTGCTGTGGAGCAGCTTCTATTGCTACAGTGGGTTGAGAATGTTTTGGTAGGCCAGGGACTGAGCTAGCAATGAGTCGATGAAACGATGTCATATGAGAAAGCAATGAGTCCCGATCTTGAAACAGTTGATCACATAAATTGCATGGAATAGCTGAGATTGGACCATTGGAGCCGTTAACAGAGGGAGTACCACTGCCGTTTGTGTCCATCCAGTGAGTTCGTTTTACATGTTCTTTGAGGGCATCCTTCCTAAAATATTTATTTCCGCATACTAAACAGATGAACTTTCTCTCTCCAGTGTGCAGGACTTCATGCCTGGTCAAATGTTCCTAAAACAAACGAATTTATAGAGGTGAGTAATTTATCATTGAATTGATGAAGTATTCTTTCTGAAATCTATTCCTTTCGTTATTAGTATTTACCTTGCGCTTGAAAGCTTTGCAACAGGAGTTGCATTTATATTTTCGAACATTATGTGAGTGCATAATGGACTGATGAGAATGAAGATCATCAACATTCATAAAATTCTCCTCACACATGTCACAATTGAAAAATGACGCTTTCGATTTGGGTTGCCGGCTCTGGTCTGTTTTAAGGGCAGACGTTTGAAGTTGCATTTGTAACTGTGCTTGAGTGTAGAGATCTTGTTCAGCATCTTGCGGCAGCTGAAATGAATTTTTTTATTAGTGAATGTGAAACTTTGTTCTGGTTTTGAAAGTGTAAATCAAGAACATTAAAACAGTCCTTACTCCACTTACAGAATTAAATTGAGTGGGATGGATTTGCTTGATGTGGCGAGTGAGAAGATCCCTTCGACATAGTTCTTTACCACAAAATTCACAAACGAATTGAATTCCTAAATGAACCGAAGATGTGTGCTTATTTAAATGGTCTTTTCGCAAGTATCCTGTTAAAAACACAAATACAAAATTCTCCAATAATTAATTTGCTGTTTGGATATCTCGATATTTGAGTTTTCATCCTTTATATTTTAATAGTTACAATGTACCTTTGTTACAAATGGAGCATTTGTGGGGGCGGAGTCCACTGTGTCCACTGGATTCATGTCTGAAGAGTAAATTTAAAATTACATAAGTAACAAAATCGCACAAATTATTATCCACATTGATAAAGTAACTGCCAGTACCTGCGTAAAAGATCTTTACTGGAGAAATCTGCATTGCATAAGTTGCATTTATAAGCCATATTTTCTGCAATCGTCTCTTGAAAATTTCCTCCTGACATGGCGGAAACGTTATTTTGGTACTGGTCTAGGAAATCCAACTGAGACCTTGGATTGTGATACCTGTCTTCGTTGTTATCACTCAAATTTTGGAATGGAGGATCCGGTTCAACTGTGATCTGGTTAGATTTGTCCTTATTCTCTTCCTGACCATCCTCTGAATATCCAATATTTTGAGACAAGCCATCATTCCCTTCAAAATCATTAGTGGTAGATCTTGAAAGATTCGGATTACGGGGAAACGGACAAATTTCGGTTTCTGTGCACATCTCGGGATGAAAATTTCTGAGTATGTAAAAAATATAAATTATTAATTAATAAAGTGAGGCACAAATCAGGACAGGATTCTAAAAATCATTTTGCCTGCAAATTTAATTGTTTTTTTTTTAGCCTAGGACTTACGTAATATGCCGTTTTAAATAGTCCTTTCGTGAAAGTTTCCTATAAAATGAAATAATCAAAATTAGAGATATTAAAAACCCATCCCAATTTATTAAAGAACAATAGCTTAGAGAACTTGAGAATTAAGCAAACTCACCTTCCACAATAAGGACATGTAAACTTTGCTACAGCATGCTCACATGCAACATGTATCGGCAATTCTTTCCTCTCCAACCTTTTCCAACACGATGAACAAGTGACAAAGTCTTTCTCTGTCACGGACGTAATCTCTTCCACTTGTGCGAGGACTGACGCCAAGTCTTTTCTGGGTCTGAGACGACTGAGACACGAAGTTGGGGCATTCGTTCCATTTAGTCCATTCTGGATTCCAGTGAACTCATTGGCATTTAGAATTGGATCCCCAAAGTCTTCAAGATCCACACCACCGTTATGTCCATTCCCTTCCTCCTTGTGATAATACTGCTCTTTGTTGTCAAAATATCGATTTCCCAATTCTTCAAAGTTGTTGTGTTGCGCCTCCTCCACCAAGCCTTCTTTAACAACATGCTCTTGCTTTTCTACAGTTTGACCTTCATGGAAGGCGAGAACATGTCGGCTACAGCTTATCTGGGTTACGAAGACAGCGGAACAAAAATTACACGAGAAATTTTCTGATGAACAGCCATCAGACTCTTCTTCCACAGCATAATTCAACTTCCGCCTCTTGGAATCCAGCTGACTTCCGCTACTCGCCATGTCGGCTATGTTGAAAACTTAAGATGACAAACTGTCATTAACTAACTCCCTGTTGAACCTGATGATTAAATAAATAAAATAGTTTAGAATTTGAAACTTCAAATCAATTATAGTTACGTACCTCATTTGAGAGCAAGTCACGTAACTGACCTACTCCAACTAGAACAAAAAATGACACATACAACAGATGGTTTCTGCTACCTCTGCAGGCTGCTTTGGGTTAGTTGATGATAGATTGATATTTCTTTTCAGATTAACGTATTTGGCCACAATCAGCTAACCCCCTAACAGGTGTTATTACTCGATCTGCCCATTTGTGATTTACACTGACCTATCCTTCCCTTTGATTTCCAATCTATTGTATAAAGCCCGAGCTAATGCAATCCTCTGATGGATGATGGATCATACCCAAGTAGATACTCTGCAAAAAGTAAGTATATCGTATGCTGGCCTGCTATGCAATATCCGATTAATACATTTTCTTGAAACGATGTACTTGTAAATATGTACTACGTACGACGTCGCTGCTGAGGCTTTACTCTTGAAAGCATTATCGGTATAGTGCATTGCATGTATTTTTTCAGGGAGTAGGATTTTTCTAGGCACGGGTGAGCGCTTCATCATCATCATCATGATTCAATTTCTTCAGTTCCCTGATCTCAGTTCGTCAGATCACCAAAATAAAGTGTCGGAGAAGGTGAATTCCCTTCGTAAGAGTAATGGTTTGGGAGGCCGGGTTTCTCGATGAGTTAACTTTAGCTGATAGTGAAATTAATAGATAATAATTAGTGGAATATGAAATGAGCGCAAGTAAAACTTCTTATGTTGTTCTAATTGTTGTGGAATGTTGAATAAAAATTAGGAAATTCGTTTGTGGATTTGATAGAGGACATTTGGTTATTAGCAACATGAGTCGCTCAAGAGGTATTCCGTGGTAACAGGAAAATTCCCCAGACGACGTTATCTAACTAAGGGAGAATCGAAGGTGAGTATTTGGTCATCATTTTAAATATTTCAGTTTATTATTCATCATTGTTCTGGGGAGGTTCTATAAATGGTTGTGGTTAAATGCCAGTGTTCAAAAATTAGGTGGACGAGGTGCTCGTGAGCCATGAGAATAGATGAATAATAGCAATCAGATGAGTAGTTAATGATAAGTCGGATCCGCTGGTGCTCTAATACCGGTAATGTTAATTATGGTTAAATAGTTAGTTAGGTGTCTGGTGGCGCTATACCGTTAGTGTTGTAGCGCCAGGAGGGTTAGGAATGTAGTGTTAAGGGGTATGGGTAAGTTTGGAGGGGTATACTCTCCTGTGTTGGAGTGGTTTTGGAGTGATGAGGAGGATGATATGGATGTTGATGATTGTGGAGGAGGGTTGTGAAGTGAGGGGTGATCTTGTATGGTTGATGACGGTGTTGATGTTAGAATGGTGACAATGATTGCTAAATTCAAGAAACGTTGATTTATAAAGGATAAGTAGTTATAATGATAAATTTTATTTCAGTTAAATAGTAAAAAAATACTTTACCGTCATCATAAATAATTCATTTTACCGTTAGGTTAAGCGCATAGTTAAAAATATTCTTGGCAATCAGGCACAATCACTTGCAAAACTTACAATTTGATTTGGAAGCGTGGCTACATTTTTGTTGGAGTCTTTGACTTCTTCGTGGTGGAGGTGGTGGTCCTGGAATAGTTGGAAGTGCTGGTGTTTGGAAAGAGGTTTCGGCCATGGGAGGTGTGTGGTTGAAAGGATCAATTTCTTGGTCTGTGGCATCCAGGAAAATTTCCTCCATTCCATCGTCGGAAATTCTATCATTTGGTGTGTTGAGTTGACTTGCAGCTGTGGCTGGATCTATGGTTGGTGAGCCAAGTGATCTAGCGCAGAGGTTAATGTCGACAATTGGTGAAGGCAGTATATTGTCAAATAAACAGTGTATAGTTGGAGGTACTGGAGTGGTTGGTGTTGGAGGTACTGGAGTGGTTGATGTTGGAGACGGAGGAAGTGCTGTAGTGGAGATTGGAGCGTTGAATGCGTGTTGTTGGTTTCGGGAAAGGGAAGTTTCGGCATTAACCAAGTCATTGGTGTGGATACGGAACCGTTGGCGAAGAAAGTCTGCTCTTTCATGTAGGCTGTACTCTGGAACATGTCCATATCTTGACTGAGCTCCACTTCTCACTCTTTTCCACACATTGATCCCAATAAAAGTAGCTGCTATTCCCACACTAAAAACTACATAAAACATAATTAGATGCATATTTACTATTTACATTTTACATATAATGATAATAATACACTTACCCAATACAATTATGATCCATATAGAGAATGATTCGGACGAGGCAATGATTTCGGGGACTGGTATAAGGTTTGGAGTTGTCGGTACATCTGGGCGGTCTGTTGTGGATGATATGATGATTGTTGTAGTCGTTGTAGTGGTCGTTGATTCGGATGAAATCACTTCAGGTACCGGGGATTGGGATGTGTTGGGTGGATTTTCCGTTGTGACAGTGACTGGAGATGTAATGATGATTGTTGTGGTGGTTATAGTTGTGGTAATGGTGGTATTGGGAAATACTATAGGAGGCTCATCTGGAAGGGGCGTAGGTTGTCTTGCGCACGCATCTTCACTCCCAGGACTAAGAATAGTACCAATCCTTCCTAGATAAGGCTTGACGTCTTCGACACAGAGTGGAGACGTTGGTGTTGGAACGATGAAAACACATTTAGCGCCCAGACATTTCAAACATGGCCAATTCCACACGCACTGTAAATACACATAATTAAATGTGTTTAACAAATATTATAAATGATTTTTACTTAATATAGCAACAAACTTTACTTTATGATGATGGCTTTTACTTAATTATACAAACTAACTTACCTGTACTTTCCGAGCATGATGACGACTTGACACGATCCCTGAGACCAATAACAGAGTTACCCACCACCCCAACATGATTCTAAAGTTTAATAAACTCATTATGAAATTAAAACAATGATTTTAAAAGATTGATTAAATGCATGTGCATGTAGGTACGAACAAACCAAATATAGATAGGTGACTAAATGTCAACAAGACAAAGTCCAAGTATGAAAAAACAATTTCCCACATTCTGATGAAGAGGATTGGGGCAACTTGAAAATGACTATAATGCGACATAAATGAGTATTGCTAATTCAATATGAATTGATTGATGAATGCAATGCATGAGTTATTGATTTTTTAACTAGTATTTATTCTGATGATTTAAATTACATAAAAAACCTGATAAAAATGTGTTTAAATTTTAATAATAAATACCGTCACCAAGTATATAGTGGATCCAGACCTAAAAAACAAGACATTTAATTAATTTTCATTTTTATTTATACTATTGGAATAAAGGCGAGCCAAAGCATTTACCAAAAGTTTACCTACACCCAAATAATATTTATAATAAAAAACTATACTCATACTTTTTCCTATTACATATCTCAGCTAAACTTGATAATGATGACGAATGAGTAGTAGTGTTTGGTATACCTTATACCTTCTATTGTTATTATCTTGTAAGTTTGTGCATCCAATATACATGTTCTTTATGCTTAATTATACGCTTTTCTATAGTGAATGCACGCAATTCCTGATACGTATAGCCTGGAGTGCCATACCTAAAATCAACTTTGAAACGCCGCTTAGTTTTACCAAATTGGATTCTTGAAAGAAACTCTTCTACGTTATTATCCATCATATCACCCCATACTGGGGAGGGGGAACAGAGTATTCTCAAATCAGTAATAGTAAAAGTAATGAAATTTAAAAGTTCATTAATCTCAACAGGAGATAAATTGGGGAAATAGACAAAGTGAAACCTTTTTACAAAATACAATGCCATATAAATAGCAATTAAAAATAAATTTGCAGCACTGGCATAACTTTTTGAATGGGGATATATTTGCCGACATGGATGATTCCCCCAATCTACATTTTTACTATTTAGCCCAAAGTTTTCTTGCTCTTTCATACCCAACCATTGATATAGCTCCACAAAAGTGCAATCAGCACTGCGAATAACATATCTATCGCTAGTCAAGGCGGAAAGTAAATTAGATATGCTATCACTAGTTGGAGGTAAATTATTTGGAATATACCATTTCATTGAACATTCCAGAGCGAGAGAAAACGTTTCAAAATTAAATCCAGGTTTACATCTAAATTTGAGCCTACCAAATAACTTTTTTAGCATCGATACCATTTGCAACCGTACATTTTCCTGCCCTAGCCTTTCTTTAATCCTACTCATGTCCAAATTCATTGTATATAGTTCGTAAAAACAGAGCTTCTAATCTTAATATTTCCGATTCCCTAGTTGTAATTCCATCATTTGACAAGTAATCGGTTGATAAAAAGTCTCCAATAATCATCAACTCATTCAAGGATCTAACTCGAGAGAATGCTACGTACATCATTGCTGGGTCAATCATTTTACTGACGTGTACAATAATTTTATTCATCGTTCTAGATTGCGATCGATGAATAGTCATACCATAAGCTAATGAAAGTGGAAACATTTGTAATCTTGCCCCAGATTTCGTTATTCCCTCTGACATGCTAGCACTAATGGGAAATATTGGTATGGATTTATCCGGTAGAGTTTGACCGGTAAATTCTGGGAAAATACACGTTACAAACATTGGTGGTGGTAGTTTTCCTTTGACCCCTGTCAATTGATTTGGATGATAATACACATCCTTGATTACTCCAAGAGTTCCATTTGTGAGAAATTTGGATACACAGAGATTTGATCGAAGTATAATGGGTAGGCCTGGACCAAGAAATAAGTTTTCCTCAGCTTCCGGAATGCTAATCTTTCTTGGCATCAACATTGGATCAGCCTGAACGACTGGAAGTTTCCTTCGGATAATTTCAGACTCGTTAGTCCGATTAACTTGCGATCTTGTAGGAAAAAGATACATGCCATTTTCCTTGAAATCCAAAACTTGATCATCAGGGAGCAGTGTCACGTGTCTTCCATTCAACAGGTCCACAACGTTTCTAGTAAGTTGCCGTTTTCTTATTGCTTCGACACACTGAAAGTACGTTTGATCGTCTCTCTGTCTGCAATTTTCCTTTAATAGTAGCACGTCACGGATGGAATGGTATAACACGATTCCTTTATCGGCACTATCCCTGCCAGTTTTTTGTTTTTGATATAGTGGACAGTCAAATACGGGTTGAAGCTGACTCACATCCCCAGCAATTACTATGGACATTCCTGCAAAATTCTCCTTGGAATTTTTAATTTTCTTGAGTCTTTCGTTGATGGCGTAAAGCGCTGAACCTCCCATGATAAAGACTTCATCAATGATAAGAACTTCTATGCCCTGGAATTTCCGAATGCATGCAGCGGATGGCTGCATTTTTGCCAGCGTTTCCCAGTCGTGATATATTGAAAACCCAAAAAGTGAATGAGCAGTGCTTCCATTAGCATTGGCACTGGCTGATCCGGTGCTGGAAGTCACCCGATAGCCAACTCCATTTACACGCAGGTACTGTGTAACTTCTTTTAAAACGTGGGACTTTCCACATCCTGCGGAACATAGTACAAACAATATTCCGCTACATTCTCCAATTCGATTGGAAACAATTCCAAAATTATCAATAAATTTTGTGTAATGTGCGAGTATGACTCACCTGCGAATCCTACAATTTGAAGTGAAAACCTCTGATGAAGTTTCCCGCCATATACCCGTTTGCGTAGGTATGCAAGAACTCTTGCCTGATCTTTTGTCAAGGGGTATTCAATGTCGTTATTTGCCGATGGAACAAATTGATCAGACAAATCCCCCTCTGCCGTCGTCAACCCGATAAATGACTTGTAGTATTCGAGAGGATTATCATTGTACCGCGAAAAGCCACTCTGCCAGTCGTGGCTAATATCAATGTCTCTCTCTGCGAGCGTTATTAGATCCATGTGAACTGTTTGAAACTTTAAAATCAACTGACTCTACAAATGAAAGTCTACGTGGTATTTATATGGAAGAACAGACCTCAATCTCTTTAAAAAAAAAAACCGGTATAAAAGGTGAACCCGGATGTAGATTGGCAACTTATTTATTTTTTGATACTATACAAAGCATCATCTCGCAAACAATGGAGAGCAACAACTCGCAACAAGGAAAAACCGGTAAGTCAACTTTTCAATTTAGAATCAACCTTTTCGATTCGTTCTACATTTCATTTTGTTTCTAACTATAGATAACCAGGATGTGACCAGAGATTCAACTTTTGGATCGTGGCAATCAACAAGTGACCGGCTATGGGATATGGGTAGAAAGGACAATGACCCGGAAAAAATTAAAAAATACGAAGAAATATCCAAACGGTTCAGCGACCCACTTCTTTTACCCCAACCTCTTAACGAAAGCAGAAAAAGAAGTAGGTTGGTAGACGTGCCACGTCATATCACCCCAACAGTAATGCAACCAAACCCGTTTGGTGATGAAGATCAATTCCTTTCAGTAGAGAGAAGGAACGACTTTTACGAGTTTGATGACACCATTTGTATTGGGTCAGTTCAAATCAGATTATTTTTTAATGATCTGGAAGGTGTTCATTTTGTGTACTGGCGCAGAAAAAATAGTGGTCTCTCCCCGGAAATTAGGGACACTCACATGAAATGTTCAATTTTTGAGCTTGAGCAAATTCTCCCACAGTTGAAATCTATAATTACGGAAATTAGACAGACGCCACGAAATCAAATTATTCCGTTTTTGGAAGGAGACACAGCCTCGGTCGGGATGCGGAACCATGAAAGCTTTTGGACGCCAGCATTTACCGTCATGACCCAATCAACAAACTTGATGATACGACCGTTTAAAGGTGATAGTGGAGCTTACAAATTTATATTGAGGAATCCCAAAAGAGGGCGAAATACAATGCAGTCGGCCACATGGATAGGATCAAGCCATACATTTTTCTTTGGTGAAATGATTGCTTTTATATCCACGGTGGAAAAATTTTGTGCCAGAGTCGAGGACATTGAAAGTGCCGAGATACACGGA
Source organism: Lepidocyrtus paradoxus (assembly GCA_034696885.1). NCBI lineage: Eukaryota > Metazoa > Arthropoda > Collembola > Entomobryomorpha > Entomobryidae > Lepidocyrtus > Lepidocyrtus paradoxus. The sequence goes on from JAQGAH010001226.1 coordinate 14,351, forward strand.
ACCACTGACCGTGCAAAATGGCCCAAATATTCAAATGAGCAACTAAATTATTCAAGCCAAGATGCAGACCAAGAATTCTCAAACGCAAATAGCCCAATACAATTATAAATGCTAAATGACTAACTGTAATGATTTTTAAGTGGAAATAAAGACAGACAGACTAAATACAGAATAATGAGTGTTTATTGAAATTAAATTTTTTTCATTTTTAATTCAGACCTGCGTGTACAAGTCTGAATGCATTTTATATTCTTACATATATATTTACATTTGGCCTTTGCTAACTTAACATAAAACTTTTTGACTTTGGCCTCATTATCTTTTATATTTTTTGAAAATACATTTTCAAATTTTACATTTATATTTTTACTTAGTCTATACAACGCATAGAGAGAAAATAAGCCACATGTACGGCTATTCATGCTCTGAACAGGAAATTTTGCAAAGTTGACATGTGGAATTTTTAATTTAATATTATAACTAGCCAGAGTATTACAACTACTATCAAAATAGATACAAATTGGTTTATTTTTTATTCTATATACAAGTAAGCTACACCAATGTTGACCGGGTAAAGACGATGGCTCAGTGTTAAAGATGATTTGCACAGGTAATTTCTGCAGCGGAATGCTATTTATTAAATCTGCTGATGTCACGTAAGAAGGATACTTGTTCCCGTTGCATTGGGGCAGAACAGCTGCAAGTTCAGTTGTATTCATAGTTGATTAGCAATGGATCCTAAAACGGTCTGATTAAAGTCATTGTCTAATGTTGAATGATTGGATTGAGGGAACCACGGTTCAATTAATCCTACAGCCTCCTCCAGAGTTTTGTCAAGAGTTGACTTTAGGTATTGAAAGGATGGATCATCACGAATATCGCGACTGGGCAGCACAGAAAATAATGGATTTGATTTGTTTCGTTCATGCGCTTCAACAAATAGTCTACATTTTTCGAGAATTGATATTCCGTCAGCAGCACTAAACATTACCATAAAACAAATCTGCATAGGGTCAATTAAAATGCATTGCATTATCATAGGATGACATCTTAATACTGGCAATAAACTTGCAATTAGCGAGTCTATATAATCCATATTACTCTTTCCTATACAGATTGGGTTTGTGTTGAGTAAAATGTTTGGATAAATGTATTTTATGGACAACAATGTAATGAGCAACGCCATAAATGACGTATCAAACATTTCCATAATAGTGTCTCTTTTATAAGTAGATTGGCACTGATGTGTACGAGAGAGTTCTTGAATCGTATTTGATATGTGCTCCTCCAGAATCTTGATATATTTTGATTTTTCTTCAGATGATGAATCGTTGGGTGGCCGTTGATTAAGAATTTGATTAAGAGAATAAAAACTTCCCTTTGCTACAGGCAATAAATAATTTCCTGGACACTTTAACTTTTCAATATTATTAAAAACGACATGGCCAATTATGGAAAAGTGCCGCTTTAAACACGAAGCAAAGTCAGAATAATCGTCAGTTCGTTGACGCGGATGAAGCCACGTAACCAGAAATGACTCGCTGTTGGACGGACAGTGATGTGGCCTATGCATTGTATGAGACTGATTTTGAAAATGAATACGGCTTTGGTTTTTATACGAGAACGCTGACATCGCGCAAACTGTCAATCGTAATCAAAGCCTGATGTATAGTATACACTACTGCTTGAAGAACTCCCGTTGTGGCAGCACTAAAATTTATATCTAGTTTTACCCTTCCTACCTTTCTAGGCGAAAACGAGTTTGTATTATTATTGCCGGCAAATTGGAAGGCAAAGATGAAATTCCCGTTTTTAAATTCTTCTGGGGTCAAATATATTTGTCCACAATGTGCTGTAACAGTGTCAATCAACTGCTTGTATGCAAGCATGTATAATTCATCGTCACCGTTGACTTCAATTGTTTGGTTTAATGAGGGCTGGTCATCGACCCTTGCTACTATGCTATTTATTGAGTGGTGATTAAAGTTAAAACAAGAACGATTGCCGACTCCGTTAATAGATTTAGAAGAAGAAATCCCTACTAGAATAATTGAGGGTAACACATCTGTTGATGATATTCCTTCTGATGTATAATTCAAAAGTCCCGATCCAATATTAAAACTTTTTACACTAATTTGTTTTGTGGGGAAATAGCATTTTTTTGATGCGAGGCTTTGATACTGCTGAAGTATATTAGGGAGGGCATTGACACGTTTCAGGAAAAATATACTCTCTTCTAACTTGAATTTATATGAAAATGTATTATCTGGGGATTCTAGAAAAAATTCTGGTCTATGGCGTCTCAATTCTATTCGGAATGATGTATTTGGGGGCAAGTATTTACTTTGCATAAAAATTGCCTCGATCGGTTTAATTGCAAATTCAACTTTTCGGGATTCCTTGGTATATTCTGCACGTGCAGCCCACTTTGGGTTTTGCAAAAATGTATCAGGTGGACCAGACTCGTAGAAAAATTCCGATTTGAGCCAAGTATCACGAGCGTCTGATGATGAACTTAGGA
>JAQGAH010001227.1:0-16849 GCA_034696885.1 Lepidocyrtus paradoxus
ATGAGCTTATTCATATATCATCATTAGATTTAGTTGGCCAGATGCATGTGATAATAATACTTTGGGCTAAAAGCCTGCAACAGTAAACGACCATTTTCCTATAAAACATTCTATATCTAGCCGGGGAGACGTAGACAGACAAGGAAATCTACTAAAAAGTTATATCTGTGTGTAAGCCAGTTCCCATTTTTTATGGCCTGTAATGTTACGTGCTCGGAGCAATGTATTCTGGAGGCCTAATCGGTAAAGGGTGAGTCCGGAGGAAGAGTAAGAGTACAAAAGGATTATTTTTATGGTCTAATCTCATCTTGGGTCCTTTCACTTCCTGTTCTATTTCGTCTGAAGTAATTTCCCTGAGATGGTCCACGGGAGGAATGAGTTGAAGCAGTAAAAAGGAAATTAAAGGGAATACGTAGCAATTTCACAATTTTCTTCACTTACCGGAATAGTTTGTGTGTGGAGGGAAGAGATCAAAGCTCGAACGGGGAGGGGCAGGGGTAAATGCGATACACAGGTCTCCGTACTCAGAGACTTGTAAATGGCCAGACGACAGAGGAGCTGCAGACTGGCGATGCGTTTGGACACCCAGCCGACATGAACCAGCTTCCCAGTTGCAATGAAGATCCGCTTGTCATTATGACCCCAGGTCATGGAAGTTACGGGAGACTGGTAGAAAAAGGTGAAGGGACGAAAATTAAATTAGGTTTTGCTTTCCCAACAAAAATATGTGAAGAATGGAGGGGAGTGTGGGCCGTCGAGGAAAGATGTAGATGTCGGTGATTTGCATAATGACATGCCATCCCATCCTCCACCCTTTCACTTCCCTCCACCTCATTACATATTTTTTGGTATGTTAGATGCTTCCGACAAGGCTTACCAGAACGTGTGGAATGTTAATGTTCACTATCCTAGTCCCTTGATGATTGTACACGTGAAACGAGTTGGAATACTCCTTCACGCGGTTTCCATTCTCATGGAGAACTTCAATAGGTCGGGAACCAGCCACAGCTAAAAACTCGCCAGAGTTACTCCACTCCATTTGCAAACCCTAGGGGAACATCATCAGACAAAAACAGTGTTCATGTTACTCAAAAAATATACATCATCATCAACTCAACAGATAACATTTTATGACTGTGGTGGGGACGGAAGCAAAACAAAACCTGTTTTGCTGCCACCACCACACCACACACAACCATTAATAAAGTTACGGAAAAGCCCCACCTCGGGATGGAAGCGAGGTCATTGTAATCATAACCGTCAAGTTCACGGCTGCTGCTTGCAACTACACCCTAAAAACTTTTCCTTTTACAATTGGGGTGGTCCGAAAGAGAGAAATGAGTAGGAGTAGAGAGAAGCTATAGCTACATTTTCATGTTACCCCTCCAATTTTAAGCCTCGACCATTAAAAACATTGCCGGCTAATGCAATTTAAATAACTCGATATTCATACAATATAAAGCCATATGCGTCTTCTGGAATGACCCTCCCTCCCCATTAATCTTCCTTTTTATGGTTGGGGCTCAACAAAAGAAATCGGAAACGGGAGGAAGGGAAAATGCCCAGAAAAGGTAAATTGCATGGAAATGGTAGAAACAGACTGGAAGGAATTTTCTCAATCCAACACGCTTGGTCGAGCATGGGATCCGCCAACTCAATGATGTAGGGTGGAAGGAAAAAAGTTATTTATTTTTAAATGTCAAATGGATAGGAAACGATGAAGAACGATGAGCATTTAACTAACAATACAAGTCAGATTTCAGAGAAAAAGTAACCTTTTCCAGCAGATATTTCATTTCAGAGATAAAAAAATATTTACACGGGATCTGGATGGCATCCGAAGATACAACTCCTGCTCGTCTTTAGCCCACGTCACGTCAGTATTAATCGTGTCCCGTATTTCGGGAGAAAACTTAAAGGGGCTTACATGCATTCCAGTGGAGATATAGATGGGCGCCACATCATCATAACTTTTCATCAGGTAAATCCCTCCGGTTTTGAAGCAGACGGAGAGTAAAAATGGACGCTTGCTACAGTAATGATTACTACTCGAGGTGGCCTCTCCTGTCTGGAACGGACAACAATAGAATGATGATTTAAATGGACTATCTGAATCCAAGCAACATCAACTCCCAAACTAATTCAAAACTTACCTCCTCACTCTCCTCCATTTTGAACTTTTCACAACTCCATGCCATCGAGCTGATTGGGGAGTCGGAGGGGAGCTGTACCTGGGAGAGCATTACCCCGTGGACGTCCATCACTACAACTTGGCCGTTGCTCGTGCCAAAATAGACCTGCCAATGTCATCAAGACGAGGCGATAATGAGGAAAACACGATTTAGAAATGATATGATCATCTATGGCTAAAGGAATCTTTTGAAGCAAATTTCAAACCTGTTGGTCATCAGGTGTCCATATTCCACATGTAATTGTCGCATCCAGGTTCAACAACGTTGACCAGTACCGCTGTCCCGCTACCGATCCCACTAGAACGAAATTGTCCTGAAAGACAACAAAAGCCCTTCCGTTTTAATACATTGATGCGGAGTAAAAGTGAAAATATTTTAGATTTTATTTCCCGGAAGAAATGGAGGATTATCGAGTCACATCCATCATCATTCCAGTATAAGCCTTTCTGAAGCAAAATGGGGGCAGCCGAGCGGCAACGGGAACAATAACATCCCTTCTTCGAAAAGAGCTTTATGGTGGAATGACGGTTCAAGGATACAGTCCGGGATGTAGCCATTTCCATTGTCCACCACCATACTTCACCTCGTCCTAATTTCGAGCTATAGAAGAACTCGGATATCCGCTTTTTAACTGATCCGATTCCTTTATGGAATGTTTTCATATATTTTCTCGTACGCTATTATCATGATTTGACAATATCCGGTGAAGCATGGGCAGTTCTGAGAGGGGTCCCCCACAATACAAGACGTTTTTGGGGCAATGTGACCCCCTAAGGGATTGTGTGACTTTTGGGCTAGATCGTATGCACAGATGACATATTTTGTTTCGAGATAAGCTTTAAGCTCCATGTACGTACCTGGTAACAGATTAGGGCCATGCGGCCATCGTGCGACCACGAGAAGTGGGTGACCGGTGTGTTCCGATCGTTGATCAGCTCGATACTCCATCTCCCCTCGAACTTGATCCAGACGAAGATGATGCCAGAGCTATCACAGGATGCCAACTTTTGATATGGCTCGTTCCATTGCACCAGAGTTATCTGTTATGGGGAGAAAAGGAGACATTTTGTTAAATCACCTGTAATTACACCTATTTCAGAAGCTTATCAATTTTTAAGCAACCGTCAAATGCCTTTCAGCTTAAAAGTGGTTAAATTTTTAATTACTTTGATATTTTTATGGCTAATTTGCATTTGACAATAATGACATAAGGCTTGCTCGATTACAGTTTGCTGTTATTATTTGTAAGTTTGTAAAAAAATTGACTGTTTATTATCCCATTATTATTATGACGAGAAACTTGTTTGGACAGTCTGGCAAAACATTTTTTCATGTAAGACATAATCGTTCGGTAGATATATTTAAACAACATGATAAAAAACGTGATATATGGTTATGACATAAATTGCTTCCTCTGCGGTTATCTTATCTTATCTCTGTGGCCTACAAATTCATGATATTGCTAATATTCATAGCTTCACCCATTCATCCTTTCCCCAGAACAATTAGCAGTGTAGAATACGTGTTTTGCGTTCTTTTCTAAATCATGCTCTCACATTGTAGCCAAGATGAATCAAAGCATTGGAGCAAGCTTCGGATTATTAAAGCGATTCATTTTCTGTCGAAACCTATCACGTTTATGTTCCAAGAGGGTCACCTTTGTAGTCCTTATTCTCGTATTTACTTATCTTCTATACAGTGACGATAGTTTTTTTAGAAAGAGACTTCAGGATGTACTTGGAATTGGTCATGTGTCGACATTGGAATCAGCTTCTCAATACCAGCACCAACAATCTGAGCCTCAGCAAAGTTGGCAGAATAATTACATTAGCTAGTAAGAAAACTCTTCCGAATTGTGACCTTCCTAGTTTTTATTCGTTTTGTAATTATTTTTCAGCCAGGAGCCAATTTTTAATTAACACTACGCACTGTAAAATCCCCGAATTCCTCCCGTGGAGTGAGTCCGTCCCTTTGTTGGAGAGGAAATGTACGAAATACTTCTGGGAAGCGCCCCAGTGCGAGGAAAAGCAAAGGCACGCGTGGGCATATGTAAACGGTTCGGTAACTGAGTTTCCAGAACTTGCATAATTTACCATTTTTCCAAAAGCAACATTTTTTATTGAAGTGCATAAGTCATCTTATCATCTTTTACATTTACAGTATGTATTTATCAACATGACGGCTGTAAAGGAATCGGGCTACTCCCAAAATTCCATCCGGTGCTGCTACCGAGTGATAAGTAGAGTGGAGCAGTCTCTTCGCAACTATGATATGATGGCTGATAGAAGAATAAAGTACTTTTCTTTCCCGTTCTTAGCTAAAGTGCTTCCTCAAATTGCCAAAAAGGTCAAAAGTTCAAAGTATCTTTTTATTCTGAACCCTAAATAGATATTCTCAAGTATGTCATCCAATCACCCTTCCTAAACATTTTGTCAAGGAAGAGTTTATTCGGGTCTTCTGCATGTCCACGTCAGTGCCATTGGTAAACGATGTAGTGTCTCGGCAGTTCTTTGCTCTCGCTCAACCGGACGCTGTTGCCACTCAAAAGATAAGTAAGTGGAAGCAGGCCAAAGAGGCGAATCCGGAAGTGGAGATCCCTCCAAATGTGATTATCCTCGGCCTGGACACTATGTCACGTTTGAATGCGTATCGGAATTTCAACCAAACTTTGGGTTTCCTAAGGTCTATCGGGGCAATTGAAATTGAGGGGTATACAAAGGGTGAGCAAGTTATACGTGCTTAATTAGCTTAATTTTTCCTCTAAATATGTATTTGTACGGTTTTCTCTTTTCATTCCCAGTTGGAGAGACTACTTTTCCCAACACTGTTGCCTTCATGAGTGGAAACACACTCAGGGAACTAACCCAATATTGCTATAAGACGGTGAGGGTCCCCCAAGACTACTGTCCCTACTTATGGAAAGCCTACGACAAACTTGGCTACCTCACCGCAACACTGGAAGATGCCCCGTTCGGAACCTCATTCAACTTTTTAAAAGCCGGATTTGTTCATAAACCTACAGATTTTTTCCTCCGTCCCATGATGCTCGCGGTGATGAAGCATCTGCCCAGGGAGAACAACTGGTACGTCCGGTGTCTCGGGAAGGAAATGATTGAGAAAGTTCTTCTCAACTATCTCAGCGACATACTTGAACGAGCTTCAGCTGGAGCTCCCGTGTTTGCCCATATGTGGCTCACCGTAATGGCCCATGACTGCAGCCTCTCTGCCAGATACGTGGATCCCCACTTTCTCAACTTTCTCCAACGAGTGGATAAAGAAAACACGATAATAATGTTTATGGGGGATCACGGAGAAGTATTTGGCCCCTTCCGGGAAACTGTCCAGGGTTGGTACGAAGACAAGCTGCCTACTTTATGGGTATATCTTCCTCCCCGACTTCGCACCCGCTTCCCAGAATGGGTCAACTCCCTCCACATAAATTCAAAAAGGCTCACCAGCCACTTTGACATGTACAAAACTCTAGTCCACATCTTAAAAACATTTGATAAGGATCAGAAGGCGAAGGAGACCTACTCCAGAACTTCAATCCAACACGGCCAATCTCTATTCGAGCCCGTGCCTGAACGTAGGAGCTGCAGCGACGCAGGAATTCCGGAAGGCTACTGTGCCTGTTCTCAACCTAAAAACATGGACGTGACAAATCCCGCCCCTGCCTTGTTGGAGGCTGCTAATACAGCTCTTCAGTACATCATCAAGATGCTACCAAGCCAATGTGCACTCCCCACCATGAAGAAGATCCTGAACGCCAAGTTCTTCGAAACCCCGAAGGGCTATAGTGTCTACATAATTACTTTTCTCACCGATCCCGGGCACTTTATGTTTGAAGGGACGGTGAAAGAAGAAATAAATGGGAAGGAAAGCAAGCTCGTCGTCGCAAATGACGTGCTTAGAATGAATAAGATCGTGAGACCAGCAAACTGCATCTCGGAGCCGTTGCTCGAAAGATATTGCTATTGCAAATAAAAAGACTTTCTAAAAAAAACTCAAAAGTGTTGTGTAAAAGCCCAACTTATTTTTATTTCCTATTACCTCCGCATTATAAAGCTGTACAAAAGCCATATTTATATAAATAGAGACCATTTGCTTATTACATTCACAAAAAAAGGGATTTCCCCTTTTAAGATTCAATTTCAATTCCCCGAATCCGAATCCTTTCCCTTTTCTCCAGTAATGGGAAGGGAAAAGGATGAAAGTACAGCTTCGCATTTCAAATCTCAACTGTTTCAAGTTCCATTGCCGTTCCTTAAAGGGGATGGGAAGCGAGTCTTTGATCTGCGATACATCAATTGGCTTTGGTAGTTTCTTGGATGCGGCGCAATAATGGATTCAGTAGAGTCGATCTCCACTTACTTCATGCTCAAATCTCATTTTTCTAACCTTTAAATAAATTGATTCCAAATTCCAATAAAAACTAAAGACTACTGCTGTCGCCCACCAATATAAATAAGCGTGTGAATTTGAGATATTACAACAACATCTTTTTTTTAGACGGCCATTTTGAAAAATATTTCCAACTAATAATGACCAATTCTGGGAATTCCCTTCAAGGTCCTTTCAAAAAGTCACCACAAATGACAGTCAAAAACAGCTAGTGGCTGTGGTAGTTACATATTATATTACCTCCAATTTCAGTCACATTGAAGTAGTCCCCGTCGGCAAGCATACGGTCCTTGAAATACTAGGGATTTCATTCCAGTTATTAACATGCTTATATGATCAATAAACTCATGGCCAAGCTTTATAATTTACTTATGCAAACACACTTTAGTTAAACACACACATGGGTACGGCTTCTCGCTTTGATGCGCAATACATTAAAAGAACCTAGTCTTTCCTAATACTTGTTCCCAACAGTATCAAGCCAAACATACAAATCATGTTTTCGACTGTGTTTTTCCTACCTTTTTTCGCAATAGCATCCCAACGTCGAAAATACATTTTGAAATATATTTACCCTATTGATATTCATCCCAGCTACTCCCTCCAGACCCAAGATATTATTTTTCATTTTCCCAGCAAACGAGAATTTAAATGGATTATCTGAATCCAAACAACATCATCAACTCTCATGCAACGTGACAAGATCTCAAAAGACTTATGAAATTGTTTTCACCGAGTGTTAATGAATGACTAATGGGCTCGCAGTGTATTTACATAAAAGCATCTCAACAGTATCAATCAGCCTCATTTGTGCCGCCCTTAATGAAGCGCAATAGCCTGAAGCAATCACGGAAGCCGTTCATCTTTATTCATCATTTCCCTTCCGAAATGATTATTAAGAATATCATCATCATCATCATAGAAAAGCATAAATAACAAACTTAATTTACGTAACACTTTCCCGCCAAATTGTGGTACTCCAAAATCATTTTTTCGCCATGATCGGAGTAAGTCGCAATATCTTACTATATCATGTTCCCCCTGGTGAGTCCTACATCCCATTCCACATCCAACTATCCCTCCATCTACTTTAGGAAAGACCTTCAAACGCTTGTGGAGTGCAAAGCTAGAGAGATAATGAAAACATTAAACTTGAGCAATGAAAAGGGAAAATGTTCATTAGCTAATGCAATGTACTCCCAACGGCATTAAAAATTTTTGCTAATGATGACATGGTTATGTATTACGCATTGCATGGTCCTATCGGTATTGGTGGGTGGCCAGTGGTTTTATTATTTTAGGAACTTGCTGATCCAGAGTGAAATCAAGCTGCCCAAATGAACAATCTTAAAATACAAAAAAGACCCTAGTTAAAACCCGTCCTTCCTCCATTACCCCCTTACCCCTCTTGTAAAAGTATGGAGTTTGGGTAGTCCCCCCCCTGTGGTAATGTATCTTGCACTGAGCACGCAGTTTATATATCTATAAAGATGACTCAAACTGTATCACCCAAGGCTAATAGTGCAGAAACTCCAAGTTTCATCAAACTGATGGCTTCCACTCACATCCCCACTCGGGAGTTTCGCGATTGGAAAGAGGGACACGTGAAGTGCTCATAAAAAGCAAACAATACTGGGAAAGTGCTTTATGTGGAAGCCCCAACCTTCTGCAAAATTTCACAGACGACAGTCAACCGACAAATAAAATGTTTGGAAAGGAGCAGAACGTGGTTACGACCGCACATAAATATTATTTCCTCAGTCATCCTTACAGCTATAAAAATTTTCCGGGAAATTTCGACATACATGAAACATGAAAGATATGTATCCAAACCCCCGCTGATTTTCCTTTCTCTTGAAAAATTATTGCAAATGGGCATAATAAAGATGAAATTCAATTGGGCTCCTCTATCCTTTTCTGCTCACTCTCATCCACTCCATGCACCTAATTTGTCTTCCCAGTTTAGTTCTGCTTACGCTAATCTTTAATGAAAGGGCTTCCAGGAATGAAATTCAATTTGACCTTTTTAAAAAACACGTGTCTTTTTCAAATAGAACCTAATCAAGCCATTCTATTTAAATGAGATGAAATTTCTGCTCCCCATAAACTGTATGTGGGCGAACCTAATTGACTGCTTTGTAAATGTGACCTTGAGAGTAGCCAGCCAATTTGCAAGTGCGGAAAGACATACATTTCAGAATTGTATGTGACAACAGAGCAAATATTTTTTTTTTCAAAAAAACTCTCCAACTACCATTTATTTCATAGCCTATTACTAACTCCTATAGTGAAGGTCCTTTTGGCTCTAAATACCAGTTTCAGACAACAAAAAAGCTAGACAAAGCCTAGGTGGTGGTGGTGGTGCAGCCGCACCCCTTCTACAGTATACAATATAAAACGAGCGGAATGAGGCCTTCATCATCAAGTTCCATTCTTCCGATCTTGAATTTTTTTCTTTTCCATACTCCAGCCATACATATATGCCAGAAGCTTTCTCCATGAATAATGAAGTGAAAGTTGGGTTCCTCGGATTATATGGTTGGGAAGACGGTCGCCTTTCTTTTCTGGGCAACATCTCATTCCGCCATAATTTCTGTTCCCCGTCTGCCTTATCCTGTTGAGACGAATGGATATGGAATCAAATCCGTTGCCTTTTATTTCAGCCAACTTTTCAACATTGAACTTGATACTCGCTTCACCAAGCGTCGAATGATTATATAGTTTGTTGGATGTAAAGGGGAAATTTTCAAAATCTTGTCCTTCCGAACAGAAAGCTGTGACTCGTCATTGTTATTACTTCTCGTTTCACTTGTGTTTGCTTACACATCTCATGATGATGGTGGCGATAGAGATGACGATAATGATGATAGCAGTTAGCCTATTATGCTCTTAGAATAAATTTTATGACAAAACTTTATGTGCAAACTGTGTGTACACTTCCATATCATATTTAACTTATTAGGCCTCAGTCATTCGGGGAGCTGGGAACGAGCTTGTATTACTTTACTTCATCTCATGACATTATCCCTGGAAAAAGGGAAATCCCATCACGTAGAAAATAATTGGACGAGCGGACTCAGTCAACAAATCCATGTTCCGGGCAGACGTCATCATCCCTTCTGAGACAAGTTGCCTGGGCAGAGTGGATCCCTTTCCTTTTGTGCACATTGTCATGTTTTCTTGAGACATGAGCCAGCCATGAGTAGACCTTTTTCATGAGAGAATGTAAGATGACATATATGTCTCGGAGAAAACATCGTCTTATTGGATTTAAATGGCTACTCGATACCGGACTTTTGTATAAGTGTATTTAACCTTATTATACCTTGATGAAAAATCTTTTCAAAGAACATTTTCATTTCATCCGAGAATTCCCTTCCCAGATCATTCCAATACGTTTGGCACCACTATGCAAAGTTGATATGGAGTGTCCCTAGTCCTTGTTCCTCCTGTTATTTTGCATATTTCTCCCAAACTAAGCTAAACTATACGTGTGTCTCTGTCTGCATTGCAGTAGTTTCTGGGACGGGAAAAGGATTTTAATTTCCAGAGTGGAAGAGGAAGGCACAAAGACCTCGAAGGAAAAAAAAATGTGTGCACATGTTTGAGCTGGAGCTCTTCCACTTCCTCCCTTTCTCATATCCTTCAAGAAACAAAAGGGGAAGTGACTCCCTCCAATATTCCGTACAGGAAGAAGGAGAAAGAGAAAGCCGCTCAAGTTGTCATGAATGTGAAATATTGGGAGCCAAAGAAAATCCAGAAAAGGGAAAGCAAATAAGAAGGAGAGAGGGAGTATGGAATGGCATTAATAATAGGTTCCCATCATGCTCAAAACCGTTTTCCTTCTTTGTGCCGAGCAAGATTTATTATTTTTTACTCTTGTCTTGGAAGAATGAAGGAACCCGGGAGTGGGACAATATTAGGTACAAACGTGGTTGGTAAAATGGTATAGTAGGGGAATGGGGGATGTATAATAAGACGATAAATAAAGTAAAATGGACTGTGATAGAATAGGGAAGAGCTGCGAGGACATATATCGTTTTAGTGGCCTGTTCCCTCGTGTTCCTCCCGAGACAATTTCACTTTCATAATAATTTTACATGAGCGAATGGAAACTCGTGATTGTGCCGTGGACTCAGTCGATGACTCCTCTAGAAAGCCAATGAAACAATGACTTTCCCTTTCCTCCCAAGAGGGATCCAGAGGGAAAGTAAATAATGAAAAAGAACTTTACTTGCGCCAAGCCAGACAGACCTTCGTATAAACTAGGTGTGTAGACTTTGCTTGGTTGATACAAGATGACAAGCCTCATCTCAAAATCTAGCATCTCGTAACAAATTAGCTCATAAGTTATAGTATCCCTCTCTTATGATAGCTTTACCACCTTGACCTGGTTATCAGGGAGGATTGAAGAATGTACGCTATTGCCCCTCCTCCATAAGATTTAGGTCAATCCATAAATATGTAGCATAGAAATAGTATGTGTCTGTGGCAAAGCTAATTAATGAGGATGACGCCACGAGTCCATCATCAACGCAATAAACTAGCATTCATCATCATTATTAATTACGACTAGTGGCTAGCTTTTTACGATTATTATGTAATGGGTGGAGACTCCAAAGTAACAAATGCATTACTTTCCAAGGCTGGGCAAAATACTTTGTTCGAAAATGTAGAAGTCAAATCCCATCTATCTCACTTACAGTTGCATTAATTATCTTAAAGTTAGCTGAAGGGCGTTAAAGTGTACCTATTTTATAATTATGGATGGATTGCATTATCTAAAACATACTTTCAAGACACAAAATATACTCGGAAACGCTGCAAAATACAAAACAGATCCAATTTCAAATACATGTATTTTGCCCAGCCTCGTTCCTTTCACAGTTCTATATCCAACCCACATGAATCCTATAACGTAATATATTGTCTCGCTCATAAAAAAATCATTTCGATGTGAAAGCTTCGTCATGTCACTTTCTCTTCCTCAAAAAGATCTCCTTCCACGAACCAATAAACTACTGTCTACAATATATCGGATATCCATCGTGATGTGATGATGACATTTATGTTTCCTACATAAAGATTGTACTTACCCATACAGAAAAACTCTCGTTTTTTTATTTATGGCCAACCTCATTTCTATCTATTTTCCAGCCCGACTATAAAACCGATTTGGAATGACACACAAGCGAATAACTATTGCACTTTGTCTGTGCATAGGAGCAAGGAATAAGCTGGCAGGAGACAATATAGCCCACCACCCGTCAATAAATTTAATGACATTCATGTGACTTCCCTCTCCAAAAAGTACATATCTGGACAGAAGTAGGACTAGGCTAGAAAGCATTCTTTCTCGGCCCTCTTTTCATTGCCACATATATAACATGCCGTCACATGCCAAGGAATGCAGTGATAGTGAAATGGATACCTATATAATCATACATGAATGGATGCAGATTTCTCCAGAGTGAAGTGGCCATTTTTACTTCCCCCGTTGTCGCCCCCACATTCTATACTATGGCGAAAGAGCATGGTCAGATCAATATTATATAAAGGGGAGGCTCAAGCCTTCTCCACCTCCACTGGAAAAGGTTATCTTTGAGGATCCCTCCCTATCATGCAACCTTTTTCGGCTCATAATGAATTCCAGGCATGATTACAGCCGGTTTTTTTTATGCAGTGCATTAAAAACTTTTCCTTTCTCCTGGAGCAGAATCCCGAATGCACGCATCATATACCGGGATAATAGTATGCTGTCTGAATACAAAATGCTTCAATTTTCTCCCCCACACAGGAAATATCTTTGCAGGAGTGCTTCCACTGCATTATCGCCACCACCATCACAGCATAAATGTCAATGCCGTCAGAAAACTGGGAGGGAAGTTATCTTATTTTTTAAGATTCCGCCTCATCCAAAGAAAATAATCCTATAGGCATACTGCCTGCTGCAATCTTGCATATAAAGCGATACGAATACGATGCGCGATGTTTATATGGAAAGAGTGAAATGGAGTATCAAACAGCAACAACTAAAGCGTGTCCCTGAGAGAATACAAATGGAAGGAGAAATAGATAGATAGATGGATTCGCGACGAAAAAATAAAATGAAGACTTCCACATACATAATGTATTTTATTCAAAATAGCTTCCATATGCCATTTTATCCAAGAGGAGAAGGAAAAGTGTATGATGGGGAGTTGGATATTATATTATGGGCTTCTTTAGACCACTCGACAAGTCAACTAGTTTCCTTCTAAAATCTATCCTTTCGCTCGAGTCTTTCTCTGTTTGCTTGAATGCCAAAACCAGTAATATTGAAGGTTTTGGAGTAAAGGGAGGAGTTTGTTTGTTTACTTTTGACGAGTTCCAAAAATTATGTTGAAAGCATCATCATTTATGTATTTTCCCAAGTTGCGCTTGGGATAAACCAAGTGTTTAACTTAGCATTTAAAATGAATTACGATGGACTAACTGACTTGGACTGTAAACTGCTTTGAGATACGCAAGCGAGGAGTTGCATAAGTTACATTACATTTGTTATCAACATAATGTATCAAAAGTATTTTGCATTTCTTAATATGAAGAAGACTGTTAGACTTGAAAGAAAGCTTTGGATTTCCGGTTCAGTTCCTTTCAGTATTCTGAAGCTGGGAGAAACGTAATTGCAGATGCGCTCAAAATGCTTTCAACATGAATGCAAAAGATAAAAGAAATAAAAAGCTGGATAGCTTTTATTGTTCAGAATTATTGTTTTGTGTGCTTATCTTTCATTTCATGGAAGACTTACAAATACAATGTGATGACGGGTAGTAAGAATATGTATGACATGTGTGGTGCCTTTTATGCTTTCCACCAGAATCCAATTTTCACTCCCAGTCCACTTCCAGTTCAAACCGCCAAGAAAGTGATAAAAAGTTAACTGACAAAGGCAGTGCACATTCATTGTTAGCTTTTACAAAATTTCTTTTCCTGGGAGCTTCTTCAAAAAGAAGAGACACAGCTGGCTGGATAATTTTAGAATTTTTTCGAGAAATTTTTAAATTTCATTTGTAACCTTTGCAATATTACTATCATTTAGGCGTATTGCATACATCTGTCGATTTTCATGTCTTTCCAAGGCTTTCACTTAGCTTTTTCTCATTTCTTCCCAGATTCCTTTCCATTTCACTCTGAAATGAATGCAAACATCCACCCATCCACCCCTTCTATTCATATAATACGTTTCTCTTCTCCCTCCTTCATTCTATGAAGAAATGCGTGTCGAAATGAATTAGACCCTCTCTTTCTTCTCCTTGCTCTTGATCAGAAAAAAGCTCTAAAACAGAATTTACTTTGGGTTTCGCTCCAAGCAAATCCCCAGTTGTTGACAAGCAAGTGCAAACAAAAAAAAGGCAAAAAACATCAAAAGTTTTTTTTAGGTGGGGTTGGCTGGCTATGAATAGGGATAGTAGTATGGGATGCTATTTGATATGTCATCCAACTTAAAAGCCAAACTCGACTGGAAGAGTGCACACCACCACCCACCCAAGAGCAATGTGAGGAGTCAGTGATCTTTTTCTCCCCTAATTCTTCCCCTCCACCCTACTAATAATTTTCATTTTATTCCAGACTCGCTAATAGCTGTTGTTCCAGCAGAAAGGAAGGATCAACAACCGACAGCATTCGATATAATACGCGGAACGAAAAGATGAAGAGAATTGGATAAGAAAAGCGAAGGGTGGCATACCACCACCACCACCATCATTGCTGCTAATGATACATCCCTGTCCACATCAGCATCAGTGGTGGTGGGTGATGTCATGCCAGCCTCTGTTTTCACTAGGCTATGATAAGGCCTCCTATTATCACTCTCTCTTGTCAGCACAACATCAACCATGATCCCACATCTCACCCTGCTCTGGCATTCGCATTCGATCTTTATCGATCACAATCACACATGGAAGGGAAAAGTTCCTCAATAAAAGCAAACCAATCCATCTAGCCAAATCTTGTACTCTCTCCAAGCCTAAGTGTGTGGTGGGGTAAGGCATGCATTAGAATTTTAGGATGATGAGGACATGAACAGTGTCACTGCAAGTGAAAACTGAGTGCATTGCATCATCATGATCATCGTCATCATGAATCCCCTTTATATTGTAATGTAAAACCGCAGATGACTCCAATATTAAAGATAATGAAGGGGATAGACTGTATGCTTGACTTACAATAATGATAATGACATGGTAAAACCAACAAGGATTAAGCTTAAATTCATGCAACCCACCACTTACAATTTATCAATGCACGATAATGAATATTCTTTTGTCATTTTGAGCTGAGAATTTTGACGGGGTTTCTCCGTCAATCACGGCCAGAAACCCTTTCACCACCGCGCTCACGAGCAAACTCACCAAGATACGACTCCACCTACCCAAATTGCATTTTTGAAGACAGGAAAGGAGAAAGGAAATGAAAGTCTGTGTTTTCTCCGCTAATGACGATGCACGAGCTTAATGAAAATATATGGAGGAGGAGGATGTACTGAGCATTTCCATTCATTCTCCGGCACATCATCCCACTCCAGTTTTGATTCCTTAAAAGTACTTGGTTCTCTGCGTATTCCATTTCCAAGCAGAGCTGAGAGCAACAAACAGTTCCAATGACATTTTGGAATCTTTTAAAAAAAAGAAGTCTTAATCCGAAATGACAGGTCCCATGAGTGACATGATAGCATGTTCTTTTGTATCCCTTCCATAATGATCATCATCGTCATATCAAATATATCCTTCTTGAGTGATATCAAGCTCAAATATGTATGCATTGATGCAGATGTTCATTATTTCATCATCATCGACATGATCACATTATTCTAATATTATGCAACTGCTACCTACTTTCCTCTCCAAACTTCAAAATGAACTGGAACCCTTCTGGCAATATATCTCTCCGAGGGCGGCAATGAAATCCGGAACCCTCATCACTAACCAAGTCGGATGGGACGAGCCAAAAAAGAATAGAGCATATCATTCTTTAATGAAAATATTATGTTTAATAATATTATTAAGAACGCAGCAGGGCATCTCTACATACATATTACATATCAAATTTTTACTTCCTGGTTTTCCACCAGAGGCGAATAGGCTACGCGGTAGTCTTTTCAAATTCATCACCTGCCCAAATTGAAAAGTACATTGTTGTACTTTCCGTCCGTGTCCGTAACTTCAGAAAAGACTAATGATTATATTTATGACAAGTGGCAAGAGAGAGACAGGCCAGGCGTGCTCCTGTGAAATGAAATGAATGGTGAAAGGCGGAAGTAAAATCAGACTAGTTTTCTTGCACAACAGAAACATTTTCCATTTGCTATACAGAGAAATGGGTGATTTGTCTTAATGTGCACTGCAAAACTGTACTTACTTACTTTCCCACTTAAAACAATTAGCAAAATTAAATATTATAATGGTGCGTTATAATTCGTTTATTGCTACAGATTTGTTCTTGATTCACATGGTGGTGGTCGGTCGAACCAAATACAAGTCTTAACTCATTTCACATGGAAAGAACCATTTCCTCCAAAAATGGAGGAATTTCAAAGCAGCCACAACAAAAGAGAAAACTAACTTTGAGGATAAGGAGCGAGTAAAATCCCAAAGATACAATCACACTCATTCCATTCCACTCCCTATGGGGCACGTGCATAGGCTTATCTACATGTAGAGTAAAACAAGCAGCAAATACGATCTAAAACCGCATGGCTCATGGTCTGCTTTACTTGTCTTGTCATTCGATGAAAAACCAAAACTCCGGATCTGATCCGAGCTTTGTTCCAGTCAAGCAGCAGTGCTTTCTCATTCTGATGAAAGTTACTCAGGAAAAATGTTTCAAATAAGTTGAACATAAATCAGGATGAGGGATATCAGGCTAAACTCTGTCCTGGCGCATTAAAGCCAATTACGAGTGTCAAGCCAATATGTCATTTGCACTTGTGGGAAAATGGCCAACTCAGCAAACAACATTCATTATTATATTATGGTTATGCCCAGCTTTTGTTTCCCTTTTTGACTTCAGCCATGTATTTTAAATAGGATTTCAACATTGGATGGTTCAAAGTTTTGCTGGCTTTCGGCCTTGCCTGTTTACGAGAAATGAAGAGAAGCGGATCCCATGTCATGCCCGGCACTGTGCCCTCTTCTCCGTCAGTAGTTTAAAATTCAAGTTTTCTCACTTTCAACGGCATTGAGATGATGACGATGATGATGATTGAAGGTCGTTTT
>JAQGAH010001228.1:0-16819 GCA_034696885.1 Lepidocyrtus paradoxus
AAATTTTTCTCGATAGCCGAGCGACACGACCGTTATAGATTCGTATTTTTAGGTATTCCAGAGCCTTTCCTATAATTTGCGTATGTCAGTCATGAGTCAGGTCAGCCGGCTTTGGCGTGATCTACATATATAATTTAATATTCAATATTGATTCTATTGAGAAAAATTATTTTTTATTGATGTCTGTGTGTCTGGCCATTTCATTTCATTTGGGATCCACTTGTTGCTATCTTTGATTTAAATCATAAAGAGTGAGTCGTGGTTTTGCTGACAGCTTGTTAAATTGGGATATTGAAAATGGTGCACGAAATCACCTTTATCCCCCATCCTATTAGAATGGAATGGATAAACGGCTAAATGGAGATGTGACGTCTGCTGCAGAAAAGAAATGGAGCTTTCAATAAACTATTGGCACGCATATTATATATAGCTTGCGATGATTAGATTATATAATCATGCTAAGGGTCATATTGTGTGTACACGGTATCATTTTTCTCGTGAATTGTAAACATTCTACATAAACATGCTTCCATAACGTGCGTACAAGCCGACTGTTTAGGCAATTATAAAGGTCAATTAAACTTATCGAAATTTTTACTAGCTCAATTGACAATCTCAAGGAGTTTTTCTCCCTTTTGGTAAACGTTGATTTAAACGATTCCGATAAAAAGAGTCATCATCATCAGTACAGTTATATGTTTTGGTCCAATCATTTTTTTAGTATGTCATACTAAAAATAGCGAATTAGACAGTAAAAGATTATTGGAGTTGAGCAAAAATATAAATAATATCATTTATATCCATACACATATCTAGCCAAATTCATTACGCAACTTGGATGACCTCATGTCAACTTCATTTTAAAGTAACCAATCGTCTCACATTTTCCTTTTACAACAAAAGTAGCACAAAAAATTAAAAAGGGATTTTTTTCGCTTTTTTTATATATATTTTCAAATATACCTACGTAAACTTCAACCTAGCCATATCGTTTAAGAGGATCTCAGAAGTCAGAACATTGAAAAAAGTCAAGATGATGAGGATGAAAAGAAGGTCATCTAAAAATTTCTAAGGGTGGCTCTTTACGAGAAGATAAGTACACGGATGACGATGCTCCCATTCATTAGGCCATTAGGCTCAGACAATAAAAAAGGGATAAAAAGGGAGCTCGAGTGCGCACTTGAAAGACTCGACCATTTTCCCATGTATTAGCTCTAAAGTCATATCAATTTGCTAAACCCTACCATATCATTGATTGCTAAATGCTTGTGATCTGAACAAGCATACAAATCGAGGTGGCAAACGACTCACGCGTGGATATTATTTGCCATTATTGGAATGGAATGAGCGGAATTGGAGGTGACGGACAGTAACATGTGATAAATTCCTAAAGGAATGTGGAATATCTATAAAAAAGATTCTTGATGAGCTAATTTCAAGATACCAACATGCGGAACAAACAGGAGCGAACTCTCTCATTACCATATAGAAGACTAAGGAAGGGTTAAGTTTGAAGGAATCAAGCTGGATAGATGAGGGCTAAGGGCAGGTTCTGAGAAGGATCTGGTCGCCTTTCTAAAAGCATTTTGAAGTTTTTGCAATGGACCTTTTCTGTATAAAAATGTATAAGTATAAATTATTAAAATTACACATCATATTTATTTCTTACAAAGAAATTCTATGAACATAATTGTCCCCGTTGACCTATTCACATGAGATGTCAACCTACTTATATAAATATTGATTTCACCAATAAGCCCAGATAAATTACAGTAACGTAACTTTACTTGGGTTTACTTGTATTTGCACAGGTGAGGATGAATTACATAAAAAATGGCGATGAAGTAAAAAAAATGTTAATGAAGTAAAATTAATTAGTGTAACATTCTTCCCGAAGAAATAACAATTAATTTGCTTTACATATTTACATATTGTTGTTCCTTGGAGGTACTCACGACACGAGGAGGCTTGATTTGGTTGTTTGGCTTTAGGTATTTGCATACATTTAAGTTTCATAACATAACTATCCCCTCATAATTCACCTGTGATGGATCAAGGAATGACTTGCTACAACAACTTACTTGTTAGGCATATGCATATTTTGTGCCTCGTGATACATTGTTATTTGCTCCTTGTTTCCTTCAAGTGATTACAATCACGGTGACACATGTCTGTTCAGATATTAAAACTAGGAACGTAAATATGTAACTCCTCGTCTGCGTCTTGCTACTGACATGGGATGTGAAAAAAAAACTTGTGAATGGCTAGCTGATGACAGCTTAATACTTGGCACTCGATAAGTGTTTGTTTGCTAATCGGGTGTGTCATGTTCAAAATTGATAGGCTCACAAAAGATCTTCGCGTGCGTACATGAGACTTCAGCTGAGGAAAACAGGCACAATTAATAAGGGCAATCGAGTTTTAAAAACTTATCCCTTCTCCAAGTATACTATTTATATACCTAATCAATAAAAGTAAACCAGTCTAGAATGAATTTGTCCTCTGTTGAGGTTATTTGGATATGTTGCTGTGTGAGAAGTACCTGCCCCGTTCCACGTAGAGCCTTAACTGGGGTCATTATGGAAGTGATAAATGTAATTGTGTGGACAATTATAATTTTCTCTCATCAATTTATCCCTTACGTTAAATATAGATCCAGAACCAACATGAGCTTTGTAGGTACCTGCAAATTGCATTGGTAATTGGTATTAAACTTGCTATGCTTTCCTATCCTCCATGCCACCAAGCTGCACCTTCAGTATTGAGTAATTGAAACAAACTTCCTAATGGGGAAGGTCGTAAATATTTACAAACTAGTATAGGAAAGGCTGCCCTTGTCTGTTTTTTTATGTAATTTTAATTTGGGAATAAAGGGATGACTATTAGGCTAGATATATATCACTTGCTGGTGTTGCGGCTGCCTTTACAATTACAACACATTGGCTCTCTGAAGGGATGAGAACCACCCATTGTTGAACTCTGTTTGGCTTGTCTTCTCGTAGACTCGTATGCTCACGTCATGTACGATTCTGCTCACTATATTTTTTCTGCACACTGGCTTATTGATACCATTACAAAGGTGGACTTGCGTGAGGGAGTATGAATATGCGCGATATTTTTACTATTCACTCTCGCTCCTCTCGATAAACACATTTTATTCAATTCAATCACTTATAATAATCATATCATTTACACACTTGTTCCCTTTGATGAGACTTCAATTTTGCAGGTCTCTTCACTCTCGTCTCGAGCTATATGCTTTTTTCAATTGAAAGTGAAGACGAGCTCATAGAGTGGCTTGACGTGTGCGTTTGCAAATACGCAACATTGTTGTTGTAACTGCGGAACAGGACTTTAGATAAAGTACAAATGAAACAGCAGCTTTTGACTTCAGTGTGCCATATAGATTTGTGACTAGAAGACCTAGTGCTCCACAACGGAAACAGCGAATACATGGACTACGTTAGTTTTGGGGAAACGCACGACTAATCAGAGAACCAGGAAAATGGCTAAATCAGTGATCCTGTCGGTGTTCATTTTAGTGTCGAGTCATTATGTGATAGTGAGTGAGGGAGGACCCGTCCCGATAGCACAACGTCGGGACACGGGGCTGGAGGATTTGAGATCTATTGATAGTTATGTGTCGGGTGGACTCCCTCTATTCCAGGACGGCTTCTTTATTGCTAATTGTAAGAGACTTTATTAGAGTATATTTATCCTTAAATGCATCATTCTGATTGAAGACATTTTATCATGGAAATTGATCAATTTTTACCAAGCATCCCCACGTGTATGAATTCATTGAATTCGATCAAGGAGAAAACGAGGCATGTACGATAAGGCATGATTTCATTAACAAAGTAGCAATGCTAATCACAGTCTGAAATCGCATACCTACCAAAAAAAACTTTGCTTAGTTTGCACTTTGCACATCAGCCTTAGACAGTCTTTTCCTATATAATTTTAACTAGCTAAAAGGGAGCTAGTTTGGAGCTGTTTTCTATTAAACTGATAATTCGTGCAGGCATTCATGCTGTTAACAATTAATGCGAAATAGGCATATTATTCTAGGTAAAATATTGTCATGAAGCTGTCTAAAAGATAGTAAGTAGGCGCATGCCTCTAGACACAACATAAATGACCGTGGGAAATTGAGATGCGGATAGATGGACAAAATCATACCAAAAACTCACGGCTTTTGAGAATGGCAACGAAATGGATTTGAGATTACAAGTTACACAGCTTCCATTTTGACATTCATTTTTTAGAGAGGTTATGATGATATTTTTGTGAACTTGCACGAAAAGAATCCCAGCGGTTAATTCATAATAAATATGTGCCTGACACGTAGAGGACCCCCAATCAAACAAAAATATATCGTGTTATACGGATCCCTTAGATAGAATCAACATTGCATAAAACATTGCATTTACCACCAAACCATATTCATATTGGCTGTGCTTAAGCTCCAAAAAGTTTTAATTAGTCATGGCATGAGTTTCCTTTTATCGTCTTTTCGAAAACGAGCAAAAAACTAAAGGCACAAGATATCTTTACTATCTACTTGTACATGAGAGCTAACACAAGGTTATCAACTTTCTTCACATGGAATATCAATGATTTTAAAGTTCATCTAAATTTAACTATTTTTAAAAAGCCAATTATATAACAATGAAAAACATGCGACCTCCAATTCCATATCTCCTCCGCTTTAATTGCATATTTTTGTGAAAAAGTACCCTATTTATGTAAAACTATTCTAATTTCATTCATCTTTTTTTTCAGCGAACGGTCCAGTTTTGGTAAAATCTGCGCCGCTTCGAGGTGTCAACAAGAGGCCCACCGTGAGCTCAAAATATTACAAGTAAGAAAAAAATTCAACAATTTTTTATCACATAATTCGGAACATCTTCAAAATATCGTAATCAACAATGTCCAAATAATGATCAAGAAGGCTACACATCTACCATTTGATTCGTGCAAGAGTTACCTCAAAACGTACTCAAATGTAAAAAAATATCGAAAAGCTACCAAAATATATATCCTTTGCCACTGCCGTATTAGATCGATATGATAAGGTTCTTTTTTCAATTCAAAATTGAACTTTACGCCTCCTTGCGCATTATCCCTGTAATATTACTGGTGTGGTAATAATGTTTTATAAATTACAGGCTATTTACCTTTAGATACCTTAAGGTTCAATCAGCCGACACTGGCATAGCTTGTGCAAAATTGCATTGATCATTTTTTCATAAATGCAATTCCAATAGTTGGATTGGACTTGGATTAGTAGCAGTTTTATCTGTAATCTTTCCTTCAACTTTCAAGCCAATTCACGTTTTAAAGTTTTACACATGTAGCCAGTGATTTATTGGTATTCGGCTGTCTTTAAAATAATGAGCTAGCACAAGCATTTAATAAACAGGGGAATTGCGGATTAGATTGGTATTGATGATGATTAATCACGTCTGTATTGCGAACGCCGGCGGTGTCATTTTGTCCGTTCCAATTAGCGCCTCTACCATATTTAGAGATTATTGATTCGATCGATAGCAAAGATATATTTACGATGGAGTCTGTCATTCATAAATCATCAGTGAGAATTAGCATTATGTAAACGAGAGTTTTTTTTCTATGTAGCACATTGCCCCGTCTAATCCCTGCTGGATTTGAAGGCGTTGCAACCTCTCATTTTAATCTCGGACCGGCATCCCCAATTCGACCATTTTCTCTTTCAAAGAATCTGGTCGGTTTCCAAGCAGTTGCAGCTACCCAGCCCCAGCAATATTTTGCCACACAAACGGCGCAATCCACCCAACAATACATTACGCATGCTCAACCCGACCAATCGCAGCAAATCTATTTTCCCCAAACCCAAGAGCCCCAACCACAGCAATATTTGACTGAAGTTCAGCAACCCCAGCAATTTGTTGCAGAGGCTCAGCAAACTCAGCAATATGCTTCCCAACCTCCCCAGTTTCAACTTCCGGAACAGCAATTTTCCCAACCGGAAGAGACCCAGCAAATTCAGCAGCAGTTTGAGGAGCAGCAGCAGCTCCCTCAACAATATCTTGTTGAGCGCCAGGCAAGCACCCCACAAGAGCAACAACAGCAATTCATTCGACAACAGGAGATCCAGGGCAACTACCAGAATCTACCCCAAGATGCTCCCCAAATTGAAGCTCGCAGTCAGTCATTTCAAAACTTTGGCACATTTCCAGCTCATGATACTGAGCAGTCCTTTCAAGTCGACAATTTGCTAGAGGATCCCCCCCAAGCCCGTACCTTCCAAAGGCAACTATTTGGTTTTCAAGAGCTTCTTCCCAATGCAGAGGTTAGTTTGTTAAATATTTATTAAAACAGTGTTAATACCTTTCAGGCAATACACATATTACTTGATTTCTATTCAATGACATCATCAGAGCTTAATATTGTTGATACTCTGTCATAACAAAACTTATTTGCTAATCCAAAATTACAATTCCATAAAAAAATGTTTGGTTAGGTTATGGAAATTGGAATTTAAAAATTTTAATTAAAGTAATTAAACTATACTCTGAGGTAGGGTCATCAAAATTGAAACTTGGATCGAAGCATGAAAAACCTATCATATTTGGCTAATCTTGATATGCGATTTATTCTAATGCAGGTATTATCCGCTTCGAGAATTGACGAAGGATTACCGGAAAAATACCGAAACCCCTTTTATAAGTAAGTATTATTAATTAACAACATTTTTTGAAAAATTACATCCAATTTATATGTAATCTTACTCGGCAGCATGCAATGGAGTGAAAGTGGGGTACGTGAAGTAACAACTTGGTACGCATTATACGTGAAGTCATTAGCGTAGTATTTGTATTTTTATCTTTGAACAAGCGCACATTTACTGAACATTTATCGCTGTTATTAAGATAGCAATCTTGTTACTTTCATGAATGGCTTCACATTTTTCTCACAAAATGAGTTTAAAATGATATATACATTCAAATCCTTTCTGCTTCACTAATTTCTTCTGACCAGTCCATTTAGAACACGTGGGCACGCTATTAATAACTGCTTATTATTTCATTATACATAATAATCTACATAATAATTACGTCCATTACAATAACTACCTTCATTACAGAGACGGAACAAAAGCCACTGTTGACTAAATAGAGGAAATCAAGTCCCTATTTCAATTTTTATTGTATAATCCTGGCATTTTTTATTTGTTCCTTTCATTCTTGCATAATGAATTGCGGCCTTTAAATTTGCAAAGGAAAAATACGTTTTCCGAGTGTTGACAACCAAAGTGATAGAGATGATGGGGACCTCGCCAGTTGCTCATACCCTTGTCAATCTCCCCGCTCCTGCTGTTTGTATCATCGTGTATGTCGTGGTTTAGGAATTTTATTCATTGTTGGGTTAGGCTGGTGTTCGCATCAGCACACTAATGTAAATTAAACATTTACAATGATTTATCGAGATCATTGATAATAAGTTTGAGTTTGAGGTGGAATGCGTTACCTCCTGCGCGAATTGAGATGATATAAGTATACTCTCGTTTTTGCAAATCGAGAGAGATATAAAATTGCGTGTAAATTGTGTGATTTTCTTACATTTGAATAATTTTCCTTTCTTTGTGGTCATTTCAACAATAGCCTTCCTTTGGAGATGATATGATGAGTAGTCTTTTCATATGTAATGCAGATCGAAAAGTGATATGACGTTTGGCATTATTTCTTTTCAACAGTTTCTTGGCAAAGAACTTAGAGTAGAGTTTGGTTTGCCACGGACAAAAAAATACATTGCCCGAATACGTATAATATCATCATTCTTCATCATGATGACAGACAGAGAGCTAACACAAATCAAAAGTACAAATCATGACATATTTAGTCCCAACTCATGAACGTTTTGATGTCCACACAGTAGTGGAAAATATTTAGAAAAAGATAAAAAATTTATAGGGCTCAAATTTTGAAAAATATGCTTATCTTCTCTCATTCTCGCATGTCAGGATTGTGAAGTGGGCAATTTTTGGTCTAATATTTTACATGACTTTATGAGGTCACTTTTGCAAGAATGACTAGAAAAAAAACGCTCCCGTTGCAATTTCAGTCAATAAAAAGGTTAAGGATGAAGTTAAAAAATGAGAATTTTTCACTAAATTATATAATCACAAAAAATTCTTTTATAGGATGGATTTAGTAGAAAGTTAATGCTAAATATAGACATATTGCTGTTATCAATCCTAAATAAACAATTTGATTTATCCGCATTCATTTCCAACTTTGCTACGAGCCATGAATTCTCTCTAAAAACATATCTCTTTCTCTCGATAACTGAGAAAAACGCAATTTTTTGACAACCTTGTTGATTAAGTGATTCTTCAAAAACATAAGATGATCATGATCATGATGCCGGGGTATACTGAGTTTTGATTTTGTTGTTTTTCTTTTTCTTACAGATCAGCTAATTTGGCCGAAATTCTAGCTCAAGAAAGCTTACCAGTTTCAGGGGAAGAGATCATTGGGAATAACTGGGATACAAATAAAATCGCTAAAGGAAAAATACATGCACTTTTGCAAGGCGCAGGTTTGATTTCTTGATTTAGACCGCAAGCGCTAGACCATTGCTAGACCTAAGTATCTTGCCTATTATGCGTTATTATGTTATTGTGTAATTTATTCATTACCATCTCGCCTAATGATATCTAATAAAGTATCTACTTACCATCAAAACTGTATGTAAAATCCCTGGCGCTCATAATCACATCTCATTTTCCCCCTTAATTGACTCTCCGTACATATTCAAAACTTCAACATCATCAATATGCATATTATTAATTTCTTCTCGTTTCCCACTCACATTGACGCTAATGACGATCATCATCTTCAACACTACTTTGATTCGGGGATTTTTTCTGTTAATTAATTGACGAGTGATTGCTACCAACATCTCACATCTTTTTAAATACTTTTTCTTACAAATAATTGAGTCATATTTCTATACTTGGATGGTTCACCTGAGTTGCAAATGTAGTCGTAATCATGTACTTTTGTATTTTGACTAGCTACATTTGAAATTACACAAAAACGGAATTTTTTTCTAGTCCATCTCATGTTCCTCGTCAATTGCCATTGATCTGATTGCACGTAATCATCCTTTTAAATACACAATAATTTCGTTGGATTAGCCAGCACTAGGAATATTAAACGAAAAATATGCATCTCATCCAATCTCATAACGATGCCCATTATCCCCAAAGTTGCAACTTACATAACAATAACAACAATAGAAATATAGGATTTCACCTACACAAATATTTGTTTAGCGAGTTCACTTGTCTGACGCGGTGGACATGATGATGTTGTTTGGTGGTGGGCAACAAGACAAGTAGGTAAAGTCATATAACTTACTTATCTGAAAATGATTACATGAACAAAGTAGCTTTGTAATATTGAAGTACTCTAATTTCCACCAAGGTCATCATTGGTATATACGGACAGTTGAGTTCTTCGATGTTGCATTTTTCACAAGCCTTTCTGGCATTGTATTTGGAATAGTGTAGCCTGAAAGGGAAAATGTTTGAAAAAAAATTGATTGTATCCATAATACAAAAAATATCTATCATATAAGACTTGTTCATTGTCAAAGACTGTGAGCACAACATAGGGAAATAGGCACAGAGCCTTATTGTCATAGTCATCTTAAAAACGTAGGTTTCATTATTCCTGTGCTATATGATTTGAGCATTTCATGTTATCTTCTATTATTTAATAATGTTGATCAGCAAACTGAGCTTGCACTAGACGGCATGCTAAAAAGTATTATATATTTTTGGCAAATCTCATTCTTGACATTTAAGAAGGACCGACTTTGGCTAAAATATGTTGTGTAGATGATATCATCATCATCATACGGTATAAATATGGATGTGTGAATGAACCACATGCTAGGCAGGAGGCAGTAAAAGGAAGAGAATTGTAATTTTTATGCTGTGATATTGCTTCTTTTATTATAAGCCTTTGATATAGAGCTCAGGCTAAATGAGTGTCGTGTAGAGAGAGGGAGAAAGCCTTGCACACAAATATTTCATATTTGTCGATACGAATCTTTTAGAGGATTTGGTTAGAGGATTGATGTTGGGGAATATCGAATAGGAGCAGGCAACCTCCTTCCCCAAGAAAAATCACTGGCACAGCGACAATCAACTTCAGTCGCTCTTAAAAAGACATTTGGATGCTTGCTGGGGATTACCATACTGGGTCTAATGAGTTTTATCCAAGTTAATATGTTTTTGAGATGAATGCTACATTACATAAGTGCCCCTAACATGTGATGATCGTTTTTTTCTCGGCTGTTTTTTCTCCCAAATCATGCTTTTATTAATGTCACACATGTGTATTAAGAGCAGTGTAGGAGGACTTGAGGACTAACTGCTGTGAAAATGGGATGTTTATATTAAACTTAAGATTATATTTTCTTACCATTGAAAAGTTATTTTGCAATTTTATCCACTCATGTTCCCAAATCAGTCATAATATAATAGCTTAATTAGAGACGATTTGCATTTTTTTCGCACCTTAAACTATCGTATTAGTGGAGAGAGGATTTCTAAATGCTCTTAAACTGTTTTTGTCCAAAATATAAGGGATAAAATGTCGTTAGCAGCTTTTGTCATTTTTCAAGTTAGTATTTCTCCCATGTGGATAGTCACATCTGTCTAATTGATGGAGTTATAGGGGGTTTACCATATTTGTAGGGTGATGGCGCATGAATCACGCTTTGCAGTATTTGGTCAGTGGAATTACCCTTGTTGCATGATTAGCTATGCTAATGGTGGTTGGATTTGCAAAGCGGAAGGAAATGCAAGGTTTTTCCAAAATGTACTCATAATTACAACTTACGTTTATGCAATTTACTGATCATTTTTAAAGGTGAAATGAACCACGCAACACCAGCTATGAAAGCAGTCAAAGGAAATGTCTGAATTTTTTGTACAATTTGCAACTATCGCCAAACCGTTTTGTTTTATTGGAACTGATTAGTCATGAACGGTGAACAGAAAAAAAATCATTTTATATACAAAAATAGCCTTAGTTAAAATGTTCTTTCGTAATTATAAAAATAAAATTGCATCACGATTGCAGGTACGGATAAAGGAAGGTGTAATTAGGATGTAGCTATATTTAAAAATTAAAATGTTTTAATTTATAATTACTTAAACTTTATTATTGAGCGAAAAGCTTTGCGCTCTCCTACTCAAGCCTACGGCGCTTAGCAAACAGGTAAGAGCCATCATAGGCTTCCTCATCAACCAGAGATCACGCTTTGTTGGCTTCACGAACATGAGTGCAACCCAGCCCACTACAACAACGGCAAATATCCACCAAACATTTACATTATAAGGGTAAGGATCGAAGGATTCTAAATTTTCAGAATAAGCTTTAAATACTCCACTAAAGATCAGTCCACCAACGACCCCTGCAAGAGACCAGCTAGTCAGAATTACTCCGTGACATCCTCCAATGTTTCTTGCAGAAAATCTGTCCGTGAGGAATGCTGGGATAACGCCAAATCCAGCGCCATAGCATGCCGTCAGGATCCACATGGTTATTAAAAATGTCCAATATGCCTTTGAAGTGGTAATTAAGGAGAACACTCCGATGATGATGAGCTGAGAAGTAAGCATAATCACATAGCAGTTTTTCCTCCCAATATAGTCCGAGATGATTGAGAATATCAAACGACCCCCTAAATTAAAAGCTCCGTTAATAGCAACCACGGTGGATGCCGTTTCCTTAGACTGTTGGAAAATGTCTGTAATCATGTTTGACAATCTTGAGATGAGTACAAGTCCAAAAAGAGCGTTTGCCAGGAACATGACATACATGAATCTGAAATCTGACGAGGTGAGAGCTTCAATAAGGGTAATTTGAGAATTGGACGAGTCGGAAGGCGACGGCTTCTTTGATTCCACTTTGTTGTTATCATTGCTTTCCGTTGCATTCCCAGTTACAGAGTAATTTGGTGGAGGAGTGCGGAGAACTAGAGCGGAAAGCGACATTAGAGTGAAGTAAAAACTTCCCAGAACAACAAATGTCAGCGGGAGTCCCACAGCGCTTATCAATGGTAGCTGAACCTTTGCTATGACAATGGATCCAGCACCGAATCCACACACGGCAAATCCTGATGCCAAGCCCCGTTTATCAGGAAACCACTTTTGGAGGGCAGACACGGGAGAGATGTAGCAGAGACCGAGACCAAATCCAGAAATTATACCGTAGCCAATGTAGACCAACCATATTTGTCGTAGATATAGGGCAAGAGCCGTTACAAGATTTCCGGTAAAGAACAGAGATGCTCCCAAAAAGCACGCATTCTTAGGCCCGTTTCTACAAATGATGAGAAATGAAGAAGAAACAAACAAACAATAAGGATGTAAAAGGAAGTTGGAAATTTTTTAGCATACCTTTCCAACCATGGCCCCATTATTGCGGCAGACAGGCCAAATAACCCGACAGTAATGTAGAACGTTATAGGAGCTAGATTATTTGTTTCGAGGAGCTCATCAATGGGAGTGTTGAAGACACTCCAACTATACATCGAACCACAACAGAATTGAATGATTATTGCTGCGGGCATGGAATACCAACGGCTGAACAATAAAATCCCTGGAATTAGGTACGCTTCTCTTGCCACTTGCTCGGGTGTTTTGAGAGGTGAATTTGTACTGTATAAACATTTTGTAAAAATAGTAATAAATACTATTTCAACATTTAAAAGAAATTATCCATTTGTATCATTTTAAATCCCCCTACTTGTAATGATTCTGGACAAGTCTCATGAAGAAGCCAAGCCTTTTCCCTTCATCTTTTCCAGATTTGTCCAATCCATTTTCTTTACTTTCTGCTTCTGCAGATAATACTTCCCGACCTAAAAGCAAATAAAGAGATAATAAAAACATCTAGACATGACTAATTGACTTACGTGTTTGTTGGATATTAGAGCGGTCATGGTCATGATTGATTTGGAAATTAACTCTTCAAAACTTACTTTGACTTGTCTCCATTTTTGGAACTATGAACAAAGGACAGATTAACAAAAAAAACACTACACCTTAAAAACTGTTTTTTCCCTGCATGCAGCCGAGAACGTTACTAAAGGAGGAAGTACATATCTGTGTATCCAAACATGTTACGTTTTTTTGTCAAATCCCTCCATTCAAACTGCTTCACTCAAAAATTCAACTATGTTTGATTTGTGTCATGTCATGTCACAGTAAAAATAAAAGTGAAAACTCCACATCACTATCACTATTCACTCACGGCTCAAAAGCTAATAATTAGATCAACAGAGCTCAACTGCACCCCTCAAAAGAATAATTACCCAATTGCATGATGCATACCCAGACTTGATCAAAGACAGACACTGTCGAATGATATGATTTACTTGTCAAAAGCTTGTCTACGTCAAAAATCCTTCCTTACATGAAACAATACCAAAAATATGATTACACCACCACCTCACACATTTTAAATATTCATTAGAGAAAAAGTGAGATCTATTATTTTTACGCTTATTCCATCACTCAATGAACCTATCACTGAGGATGACGCTATGATTATTACATTGATAGAGTAATTACTAGAACAAGTAATGCCATAATAATACTATAACTGACTTCTGTGTATTCTGGCAAACCATAACTGATCGTGATTTTGGTTCTCAATCTGTACTCCAAGTCATTTGCATAGATAAAAAAAATTGCATCCCAGTGGAGGAATGCGCAGACCGCATTATATCTGTATGTATCTGTGTTTTAATGAATGACAAAAACGAAATAAATCATTTTAAGTTACCATGCTTGTTGCATGGATTGGCAGTGAGAATCAATGAAAATCTATGCACATAGGAAGTATCTATTGCGGACGTCGACCGCTACTGTAACGTGCTATCCTTACACCTTATCGTCTTAGCTTTATCTTCACGGCCTTCGCTAGCAGCGTCATAGCCTACATAGTTTTGTTCCTTGTTTGAGCATCGTAAATTCTCATGCTGTCAGTGAATACTATAGATTTTTACCTTATGGGGTACCTGAGGAGGGGAAATATAGATATATGCATTTTGCACAGATTGCTCATTAATCTCCTCCGGCGATGGGCGAAATATGTTGTCGTAGTCATAAAATAGGTAGCTGCTATTTTTAGCAGGATTGGATGAAGATGCTGAATTGACAAGTCGAGGTCCTTGAAGCTGAAGGACAGTCCAGGCGTGAAGATACGGGGATAGATAGATAAACCATATTGGAATTTATGAATAAATCATAGTCATCTTAGTAATCTTGGTGCCATAAACGTGCTCTTGGTTTTTGGATATCCCCTCATCGCATTTTGCACTGATTCTTGCTAACTTTTGGCTGCTGTATTGGTAAGAAGGAATTAAAACGTGCAGGTGCAAATAGCATCGATGCACAAGGTCCGGTCATTAATTTAAATGTAAATGTATTGTTAAGTGGTATACTTTACCAGGTGGAAGAACCGAAAGAATGGCTTTGAGGAAGAAATCTCAATATTATTTTATGCTAGCAATTGGAGCCAACTAAATTGGATATAGAGAATACCACGGTTTAGTACAAGATGCAATGAAAAAATTGGCTTTGGGTAGAAAATGATGTGAAATGGAATGAAATTTTCTAACCAAACGAGGCTGATGATATTAATGTTAAATATGTTCACTGGGTATGCCCTGAATGCAGATTTTTTAATATGAAAATGAAAACAAAGCAAACAATAAGATATCACATTACAATGTTTTATTCATATGACATATACTCAGATGAAAATCGAAATCTTTTTTATAGAATAGCATAAGATTATAATTGAGCGTATAGTGTTCCAGTTTTAGCCTGTGTTGATTTGTGACTTGGTAAAATTAAGAAAAACTTGTTCTAACGACGTTTGTCCAACGGAATAAGCGTCCAAATTAAAACGAACTTTGGCCACTTCCATTGCGGAAAATAGATCGCCCCACGACACGTTTTCTTCTGGATGAATATGATAATGCACAAAGCAGGGATGAATGTCCTTCAACGTGCATGCTTGAGTCAAAGAGGAGGTTGAACATTTATTTAATGAAATTTTTGCATTTTAAACGTTAACTGTTCAAAATCCAAACTTAACTATTTTACATACCAGGAAATCTCTCTTCTATAAATGAACGCAGACCCTGCAACTCACTTTCCCAGTGCTGTTGATTGGACTTGTTACGTTTCAAAGATAATTTCGTGCTGCTTCGTCGACGACCTTGTTCCTGTATTTAATTTTAATTTTTAATTCTTGGCAAATAGGCTATTTTCAAAGAATGAATGATATGTTTCCAACCTGCTGAGATCTTGTGAATGGCTGATTTGGGTCCATGACTCTTGCAGCAGTTTGAGCAATAATTGTGTATCCTTTCCCGAATTTATTTTTTAAATGTTGGGTGGATCCTAAGCATCTGAACCTTCCATTGACCATGATAACGAGCCGCGTGCACAATGCTTCACATTCTTCCATGCTAGAGTGTAAGAGTCATTAAATTATTTATTTGGACACGTTTGACAATGACCAAATGCATCACCTTCAAATCTAATTAAGCTTAAACGGTTATTTAAGAACCTGTGCGACGTTAAGACGATGGAAGTCCCCTGGCTACGTATGAGAGAAATGGCATCCCACAAATGTCGACGTGCTACCTAAATCGCCAACAAAATGTAATGTAATAACATTAATCCCGGTTTTCCCACTTCATTATTAAAAGCCATTATCAAAATAAAATTTAAAATGAAGCAGTTGGACTGCAGCGAGACAAGCAAATAGGATCACGTGAATCAAGTTACCGGGTCCATTCCTGTGGTAGGTTCGTCAAGAAATAAAGTTGGCGGATTCCCAATTAGCGCAACGGCAACAGATAATTTGCGCTTATTTCCTCCACTAAAATCGATATAATATGCATTTAAGTTTAAACAACTTCATTTTACTCCTTCTCTGCATTTGATTTAATCATACATATAGTATATGTCTGTACCTATAATTATCCACTTGTTTGTCAATATGGGGAGTGAACAGCAATCTCTCTGAAAGCTCATCCACCAAAGTTGAAACATCCTTTTCTCGAATTCCTCTCAATCTGGCAAACATTCTTATAGTTTCCCTCCCTGTCATTTCTCCAATTAAGGCATCAAACTGTGGACAGTATCCTAGCTTCTGGTGGGCTTTCTTTAACTGTTTGCAAACGCTGTAACCGCTTACATAGGCATCTCCAGTAGTAGGTTCTAGATCTCCTGTGAGCATCTTAAATGTTGTCGTTTTTCCTGCAAAAAAAACGAAACAAAAGAATACATAAATAGAAAAGTTTTTAAAAGTTGATTGCATTGCTGTTAATTATAAGTTCCTTTTTCGTACCAGCTCCATTAATCCCAAGTAAACCTGCAGAAAAAAGTTAACATAATTTTATGGTTAATACCTGATTCCGCAAAATTATCAATAGCAAATACTTGTATTTAGAAAATTTATTTTACCAAAACATTCGCCACCGGCTACACCTAGATTAAGATCGTCCACTGCCAAAAAGTTATCGTAGTACTTGGTAAAATTCCTAAGATAACAAAGAAATATGCAAAGCTGAATTACTCAAACTTTTTAGGGAAACATAAATAAACAGGGAATTGAGACGTACCGTACAACAAGATTATTTGAGCGACTGAGCGTTGTAAGGCTTCCATTTTTAATTCTATCACGCTCCGCCAGTACATCAGAATCTTCAATTACTTCCACCTCTGTAACCA
>JAQGAH010001229.1:0-16807 GCA_034696885.1 Lepidocyrtus paradoxus
CGCCTACTTTTCACACTTACTAATACAGATAAAGGTATGGTGGAGGGGGTTTGCAATGTTATAAAATCACGGTAATCCCTTAAAAGTTTAATGTGTTTATGAGCGTGGCTTGTCACCGGTGGTGTCTACCAAAAGAAACTAACAGAAGCACCTCCTATCATTACGCTGAAATTGTCTCCTTCTTTCCAAAGTAGGTATATGGGACTGGAAATATCATTCGCTAAGCTATTCGCTATATGAAGTATCTCTTCATTAGTTCTCACTTTTACGTATTTCTATATTGAATTAATCCCTAGATGCTATATCAGCGTGAATCCATAATTTTCTAAAGTGACATATTTTTCAAAAAGTGTCAAAAAATGTCTACTTCTAAAGATAATTTGAGGGATGAATGCGTTAGCAATCACTCAATCCGATTTATACGCTTCCCTTCTCAGTTAGATCAAGAGGACTGACTGTCTTGAATGAAACCGAAGATTATGCATTTTACACAACGCAAGAAAGGTCATGAAACTTGCAAAGTTTTAGCACACAAACATGCCATTGTCTACCATCTATTTGATATCGAAGGTTCCGATTCCATTGCGACAGGATTATATGATGCATATGCTTAGCGATTACTTATTGCCTAATTCATTATGTAATTAAAGTGTTTCCTAGGCCGTTATCTAGATAAGAACATCAATGTGAAATGAAGTCAGCAAGACATTATTTTTGTGAACGGCAGACTGAACGCAAATATTCTGCACATTGATCTATCCATGTACATTTTTACTCGTAATTTTGTTTCAGAGTCAGGTCATGAAGATTTTATGCTTCTTTATTGCTACTTACATCCTGCGTCTAGTCTGCTGCATGGTTTATATCACTTTTACTTTTCTCACTCCCAATTTTCACATAAAAATGATCTTCACCTTCATTGCTCAGTTCCTTGGTCTTTACAAAACTATGCAAAACATGACTATCCCCAATTCAAATAGAAATAGATTTGTTTAAACTGCAGCTCATTAAATTAGGTATGATACAATTTTTCTATGAAATTGAGACATCCTATTAAAAATTGTCATAAATATGCTATAAATAATTTACACTCATGAAGAATGCCGTAAGCTTTACTAAGAATATGTTAGCCCATACTAAAAAAATGACCATGATTATTATGATTTTCCCCAACATGCCATGCTATAATAAATGTTTGTGTAGATTGGATTTGGTATTGTAATTTGTAATGTATGGTATGACAATATTGGAAATGTTTATTCGTCACACTTGAAAATATAATAGCACTAATTCAAAAATCAAAATATGCCTCTACTGTTGACAAATGTTTAGGTAATTTAGAAGAACATTTCTCTAAATCCGAATAAACTATTATAAGCTATTTGTTTCCATATTCTTACAACTAGTCATATCAATTATATCAAATATCCGCATTATCTAAGATGCTATCCTATAAAACTACTAATTATGCTACTTTTTCATCTACTTGTTACATAATTAAAATTGTGCTCATTATAATGCCTACATTCTATCATAAGTTTTCAACAAGTCATATAATAAAAAATTATTTTCTTCTTCTTTCGAAGTCATGATTTATATATAATTTATAAAATTATTAAATATTTTGCTGCATCTCTCTCAGACAGAGACAAGTCGATTGGCTTTGACAAATTAGCCTTTTTTTAGTCTGGAGGATCCAGATTCTCTCGATCTCCTTTAAATCTATATGTCTAAACATACAAACCTTCAAGTCTAATCACTGCTACAACTACAGCTCACTTATACAAATGATCATCTATTAATTAAAAATTATAAAATTAAAACAAAGCTATATATATTCTGCATCAGTTTGATATGTACGACATATCCGAGTAGAAAGGGGTTAAAGAACGCTATGAATGTCATTTAATGAATGATGCTGATAGCTCAAAAGTAGATTCAGATTCAGGTATTCAGTTTCCGTTCGGATCATTCCTCATCTGGAAATACTTGTGGATGATGCCACGCGTAGGAGCCTCATCGTATTTCCGGTAGCGGACGGAAATCATTTCCAACCCGACAGGCAGTGGTTGCCACAGCGGTTCCAACATCTCTCCAATCACCCCATTCCGGCGTCCGTTATTTTCCAATAATGTCCAAACCGTATCCTCACTGTCCACCAGCTGAAAATGTTTCATGTTAAAAAAAATCCTTGACATCGCAATGAGCACATGGTGTCTTTGGAAGAAATATGGGACCCGCAAGTCGGTGACATTGGGAAATTGGGGTGTTCTGTCTGACAAACCACATCCACCTAGCAAATTCTCCTCCGCCCCCTGCAAATGGAAAGATTCCAGGGTTCCAGCAAACCTTCTGATGCTGCTCAATACATTCCCAAAGTTGATCCTATCAACATCATTATCCGTAGTCATCATCTTCATGGAGAGCCGTTTTAACGGCCAATGGTTCCTAATCCTAACCCATGTTAGAAGCCCTCTCCTTGATACACCACAGACCTTGACCTCCTCCAGACTTGGAAATGTAGCGAATCGAGGTTCATCTTCCCCAACTTCCGCTAAGTTTGGATAGTACCAGTAACGTAGTTGCTTGATTTGTGGGCCATACGCGGGAGCTATGCGTTGCAGGAATATGTAGCTATTGGCTCCAAGCACAGTTAAGCTTTGGAAATCCCTCAGAGGTTGGACCGCAATATTCTCTAGGTTTAAGCGGTTTCGGATCCCTTCCCTATTCCAGTCAAAGCAGTAGATGCTGAGAGACCGCAAATTCGCCATTTGAAAGATGGTCGAAATAAGGTGCACAGACTCTGGCACCGACTCGTTTACGTAGTAGATACAGTGACGGACGAAGCCCCCAAATCGAGCTACCAACTCCGGAAACACTTCACATAATCCTCTGTGCTGAGCAACGGTGCGGCTGTTAATAATTAATGTGTGGCTAATAAAAGGACGGTTCTCTGAATGGTTCTCCATGAAATGATTCACTTCCTCAGCGCTACTGAGGCGAGTACCGGGTCGCGTTAACCTGAACTGTAATAGCACGTCTGCCATGCGGTGCCTGGCAAAGTGCGGCTTCCATATTTTAGCATCATAATTGTCATCTACAATCCTTCGCCAATCGCTGCATACCCCTCGGGCTGCCAACAAGGCTTCATTGTTAAGATAGCCAAGTATGTGTTCAATCACCTATGGAACCCGTAAAACAATTACATTCATTATTATTCTCCATCATATATCGCGATAAGTACGTCGTGGCTTCACTTTTTGAAACTTGTCCCTATTTATATGCACTTCTGACTTACCGCTTCTGGATAAACCGAAAAGGTTTGCTGAGCTTGCTCCCTAACGACCTCGTTGCCTTCTTCTTCCATTTATTTGTAATTTGCGAAAATTTCAAACTTTCTTTTCCAGTCAAGTTACGCTAACAACAG
Organism: Lepidocyrtus paradoxus; assembly: GCA_034696885.1. NCBI lineage: Eukaryota > Metazoa > Arthropoda > Collembola > Entomobryomorpha > Entomobryidae > Lepidocyrtus > Lepidocyrtus paradoxus. The sequence goes on from JAQGAH010001229.1 coordinate 3,428, forward strand.
GCGTCAACTCTTTAATGCATATATTTATTAAACTGCCTCTGTAGTTATATATGGCGTAGAAGTGGAATCATTCAAATGTGGACCAAGTTTAATTACAAAATAAGGTGGAAGTGGAGGGCGACTGAAGGCAAGTAATTTTATATTGTAAAGTTTAAATAATCACTTATTTTCTAATTTTTGCAGGTCAAAGTGTCAAACAATCAAAAACTTGCAAGGACTTTTTTCGTCATCTCTCGTCTAAAGTTATTTCGTATTTCTCCTCCTTCGCCCAAGAAAAAACAAAAAACCTGGATACTTCACAAAATTGAATGGGAATGGAGGACTACTAGATAAGTTAAGTCAAGTGATATGTTCACTCATCGTTTCACCATTATCATCAAGCACGGTGAGCTACTAATTATTTTCATGTCCTACGCAAAAAGGATCGTCCTGTTCTTAAATCCTTATGAAAATCTGCCTTATCCCTTGGCAAGCAAGAAACAGATAGGGAAGAAGAAAGGTAAGTCAGGGGTGAACCATGACGGTGAAATAAAGAAGGGGGGCTTTCTAGGAGGCTATGCAGCTACTCCAAAGAAATAATTATGCTAATCCATCCGAACCCTACGGGCTAAACTAATAATACAAGGTCTGCTTCAATAAATAAAGCTTAATCTGAAACAAAAAATAAAAATAAATCACCACCGCTGCTCTAAAACATCATATTATTTGTATCAATCATCAAGTATTTACGGTAAAAACAAGAAAAAATCAACTGCAACTTAAAAAATTATGTACCTCCTAATATTTATTTAAGTACAAAATACAGTAGAAAATACACAAACTACTTCTCTATTGTTTCTTTCAGGATCATCGGTTGTTGGTCGCATCCTCATCTTTTATAGACGCTTCATCTGGAATTGCCTAGGCAAGCTCAATATAAAATCAACATAATTGGTTTTTTATGGTGACCCTGCAGACTGGAAGACAGTGCACTTGAGCAGGAGCCATCCAGTTCCTATTCACAATGTCATGCGTACTGTTCCCATATATGGGGCTTCCTTCCATATCTTTGTTGCCAAGAAACTGGCAAGCTTGCCAATCTTCATTGATGAGGAAGTGCCTTTGCGACGATGCCATGAATTTATGTACAAGTTTTTGAGCGAAAAGGCTGAATGCTTACTTTGGTCGGGCTATATTGAAATAATTTTTGCATTTTAAAAATTCCAAAAAGCATTTTTTTCACGGAGAAGTTATAGATGAATGTATCCTAACCTTCACTAATCATTCATGAAAATCACCTCGCGTTTTGAATTGAAATATAGTTAAATAGGTATTGCCAGTATTCTCAAAAGCAAGAATCTAACAGAAACACCTCTTATCATTCTTCTCATCTCTTTGTAAACATAAAAATGTCATCTCCTTCATCCCAATAAGAGATTTATTTCAATAGTTTAGATTCAGTACGTCATTTTCTCTATACAATATAGCAAGAAGAATTTCTATTTTGGACTGGAAATATCATTTAGCTATACCTAACATGGTTTTATTGCTTATTCTCACTTATAAATAAATTAATACTCAATTAGACTCTCCATTCACATTTCTTTAATCAGGAATGGGTAAAACGTTTATTTTTTGTTGTAAATAACACATTTCAGGTGTACAGTCCAGCAAGTCCAACTGAGATAATCGGAATCTAACAAGAGCACCCCTTATCATTTTTCCCATGGATAAAAATGTCTTCTCCTTCATCCCAACAAGAGATTTACTTGAAAAGTTTACATTCAATACACACATCATTTTCTCTACACAATATAGGAGGTAACTTTAACTGGAAATAGCAATAGGTGTGCAAGCCAATCTTGGGGGAAGGAAGTTACGAAGAAGAAGTTACTAATGAAACTTTCAAAAGTCATCGTTTTACCATACCCATAGTCGGAGCGGCAGAGGCAATGAAGCAAGTCAAGTTTTACGAGAAAGAAACGGAACAGGAAATGAAGAATCCCCTGGATAACGAAGTTGCAAGTCTTTTAAATTACTGTAAATATATTACTTCTTCCTGCAGGTACGACTACTGAGATCATAATTGACTTTTTCTCATTACAGGTAGTGCGCAACCTTCTGAGCTTCCTTTCCCTGGAAGATCTCAAATCTTTTAGACTGGTCAATTCTCTGTGGAATAGGTTATCTGTTCCATACCTGAAACGAAAATGTGGCTGTGTTAGCTTCAACCTCGACAGTTACTGGACACACATTAGGAACCATGACGTTAAAGACATGACCAAGTTCATCCAGTGTATGGGCGCTAGCTCATACTTTCCTTACGTAAGGTTGGATGTGGGCACATCTATGGTGGATAGTGAAGAAGATGAAGCAATCTTAGCAGACTTTTTCAAAAGTATTAGTCCCGTTGTAACAGAACTCACGATAAGGGACGAATGGGGAAATGCCATGTTTCGTAAAGATACTCCAGAAAATCTGAAGTTCCCATGTTTGGAAACTTTCACACATCATATCATCCAAACCGAGAAGGTTGCTGATCGCAACTTACAATTTGTTACCAGCATCTTGGCCAACGCACCAGAATTGGATAAGATCGTTTTAATCGACCAAAACGGGGTTGAGAGGAATGTGCTAACTGATTTCTTAAATTCGATCACGATAGCAAAATGCATTAAAATCTCAAATCTTGAGATTTCAGCTCAAATTGAAAATGAGCACTTGATTTCCCTGAGCAAAATGGGATTGAAACTGAAGGCATTGTTCATCGATTTCTGGGGGTCGATCCTTGAGAAAGAAAGTCTCAAAATATTTTTTCAAAGTCAAAGTGCAACGCTACAAAGCCTCAAGTTGGCGGATATCGCAATGAGTTCCAGCTTTCCGGTTGAGTTTCCATGTATGAAAAGTCTAAAGACCCTCATGATCAAAGGGTCGATCCTTGGGCGAAGTTGTATTTCATTTCCCAACATATCCTATGTGAAGCAATTCCCTGCGTTGAAACGTCTTTCATTTTCTAAGGCATTGTATGAATGGGACGAATTTTTAAAATTCGGGATCCAGCCTGTGGCCACCGTGGAAGAACTGAAATTACCTGGGGACTTTATGGATAAAACCAGTTTCCAGTATGCCGCCCATCTGTTTCCAAACATAAAGTTGCTGGAGGTAGCTGCGACTTTAGGAATTTTGAACATCGCCTTTGGCTCCATGCCAAATATAGAAGAGCTTATTTTGAACACAAGACACATAGATTTTGTGGATGATATAATTACTGGAATGAGCATAAAGCAATGTCAGGCAATTAAAACCTTAATGGAGAGCACGTACCAAGATGTCGAGCTGTATCACATGGACATTATTACAAGGAAACCAATACTATCCTGCCTCAAAAGTTAGTTTAAATGCTCATCTCTTCGTCTCAGTAAATTAGACCTTCAACCTTGTTTGGATGTTACAAATGTGTAATTCTATTTATTTGTATCGTAGAACTGAAAATACTAAGACTGAAATGTAAAAGAGAAACCGATCCGGTGGAATTAACGGATGTGTCTTGTCGCCTAGTGTTAATGAACATGTCATCCTTAAAGTGTCTGGATTTTTGGGGAAGGCGTCCTTCCACAAGCCGAGTAAATCTTAGTTCTTTTAGAGTTCTTTTATAGTACTCCGTATCTAAGTTCTATATAAATGGTGAATTATTTTTTTTTCAATTTCTAGGTCTCCAATGACGTGCTGTTGGAAATGAGGAAGCGATTTAAGGTATTGTGTTAAAATGGGAACAGACCCTTCATTACATATTAACCAAGCTGAAAACAAAAAAAATGTGATAAACATTATGGTTCTAACAATATATATTTAAATGCTCAGATAATGAGTTTTTCTAATACGTAATTTATAATAAACTCGGGATAAATAAAGCAACGCTTAAGAAAGAGTAAACAAGGAATCCTGTTTCCCAATTTTCATTTCTCCAGTGAGTGGTGTAGATAACAACCCACAATTCAACGCTTTCACCTGCCACCAGTCGTTTATTCGCATTAAAGTTAACATGGTTGCTGCAATCCCTTAATTTAACATTTAGTCACATAAAAATAAAATTTCATTTGAACTGGAATGCAAAAATTCCTACTGTTCTTTAATATGTATTGCCTTGTGTATGAAACCAGAGAATCATGATGAATGCAAGGAGGCCTCTATCGAAACCTTTGTTTCCACTTTTCACACAAACGGCAAGCTTGCTAATCTTCATCGTGATCGGCTTGCTAGAGTTTTCTTTCTGGAAAAGTGGACAACAAAGGAGACTAATGATGAAGTGCCGATACGGAGATGCCATATGAATGCATAAGATTTTTTAGCAAACACACCCTTAGTCTTTGACCTTACTGAAATATATTTCTGAATTGTAAAAAATTGCTATACAATTTTTTTTCGCGGAGAAATTATGGATAACTATTATCCCATTCATGAAAGTGGCTCATTGCTTTGAATTGAATAGGTATTGATTATGGAGAACTAAATACATGAAAAGGAAACGTCCTCATAAAAATGCTATAAACAATTTACATTCTTGAAGAACACGGTAAGTTTTACTAGATTGTCAGCCCATGCTATTGTTATTGTATGGTTTAATATACTTTTACACCTTTTAAGCTGTTACAAAATAAAACGTTTCCATGTTCTTACAACTAGTTATATCAATCATAATTTATTCGCTGTATCTAAGATTCTATCCTACAAAACTATTCTTTTAGTTATGTTACCTTTTTCATAATAAAATTATATACTCCTCATATCCCTAAATACAAACTTCAATAGAATAAAATCTCGGCTTTCGATAACAGTCCGTATATCATAATTTTTCAACAAGTCATTGATAATAAAAATGAACTTTTCCGTCTTTGGAATCCTATATGTCGAAGCCTATGATTTATATATATCCAGCCATCTCTTTCCTATTAAATTCTTTCATTTTTTAGTCTGGAGGATCCAAATTCTCTCGAACTCTTTTAAATCCCTATAGTTCAACAAACCAAAAATGCAAGCCTAGTACAACTACAGCTCACTTGATCATCTATTTATATAAAACTATTGAATAAAAATAAGAATATATTCTGCGCATTAATTGCACTTGGATTACAAAACATGCAAGTAGAAAGTTTTCAAAGAGTGTTTTGAATGCAATCTAATAACGCATTAGGTTTATAACTCAAAATAAGATTCAGATAAATCATCAGTTTCCGTTCAATCAGGCCTCTTCTGGAAATACTTGTGAATGATGCTACGTCGAGCAACCTCATCGTGGTCCCGGTAGCGGACCGTAATCATCTCCAGCGGAGCGGGTAGTGTTTCCCACAGCGGTTCCAAAATCTCTCCGATGACCTCAATCCGGTTTTCGTCAAAATCCAACATCATCCGAACCCCACCCTCACGATCCACCAGATGCAAATGCTTCATATTAAAAAAGATCATTGACATCGCATTGAGGACATACTGTCTTTGAAAGAAATATGGGACCCGCAAGTCGGTGACATTGGGAAATCGCATCTCTCTGTTTGGCAAACCATGTCTGTCAAGCAAATTTTCCTCCGCCCCCTGCAAATGGAAAGATTCCAGGGTCCCAGCAAACACACTGATACTCTCCAACACATTTCCAAAGTTGATGCTACTCGAATCGCTCATCTTTATGGAGAGACGTTTTAACGGCCAACAGTTTCTAGTCAATCTTTCAATCCCTTGCCTGGATAAACCACAGACTTTGATCTCCTCCAGATTTGGGTATGTTGCAAATTGAGGCTCACATTCCTGATGTTCCAATTTATCATGGTGCCAGTAGCGCAGTCGCTTGATTTGTGGCCCATATGAGGGAGACATACGTTGCAGCAATATGTCGCTATTGCCCCCAAGTACAGTTAAGCTTTGGAAATCCCTCAAAGGTCGGAAAGCATTGTTGTATATGCTCAAGTGGTTTCGGATCAATTCCCGACTCCAGTCAATACAGAATATTGTGAGAGAACGCAAATTAGTCATTTGAAAGATGATCGAAATATAGTGTAAAGACTCTGGCACCCTTTCGTTCACATAGTAGACAAAGTGCCGGACAAAGCCCCCAAATCGAGCAACCAGCCTCGGAAACACTTGACATAATCTTTTGTGTCCTGGCCCCCTGCGGCTGTTAAGAACTAATGTGTGGTTAATAAAAGGATCCTGGTCCCCACTATGGTTCTCCATGAATTGCTCCACCTCCTCAGCGCTACTGAAACGAGTCCCGGGTTCCGTAAACCGGAACTGCGAAGACACGTCTGCTATGCGGTGCCTGGCAAAATACGGCTTCCATATATTTCCCTCGTAGTTCTCATCCACTATCCTCCGCCAGTCGCTGCATACCACTCGGGATGCTAACAGGGCTTCATTGTAGAGATAGCCAAGTATGTGCTTAGTCACCTGTGGAGCCCATAAAGCAAGACCCATTATCAATCTCCATGCAATAAGTATCCATATCTCTGTACGTTTTTAAAAACATATCCAGATTTATTCCTTTATGACTTACCCCTTCTGGGAAAACCGAAAACGCTTCCCGAGGTTGCGTCATTGCCAACTCGTGGCCTTCTTCTTCCATTTATGTAGTGTGAGTAAAATTCCGAACTTTCTTTTACAATCAAATTACATAAACGACAGCTAATGTGTCAACTGTAGCGAGATCTCAATCTATTTTAAAGCATTCAATAAACTACTTTATGTCATAGGGTGAATCCAATCAAATAAATTTGATAAAGTTTAATAAAAAATAAGGTGGAAATGGAAAACGACTTCTGATGAGCAATTTATATTTTACAAGTGAGGAGTTCTGTCACCTTTTTGTCATTGCCATGAAGTAAGATAAGCTTAAATATATATTACAATAAGAATATATACAATACGTCTGAGGTACTTAAATATATACTAACTGTATTTTCATACTTCCTATATAAATATACAAGAAATGTTCATCCTTTTCCTAAAGCCTTATATGAAAGTGTGTCTTAGCCACTTAACAATTATGCTAATCTATCGAAACAATACAGTCTAAAGCTAATCCAATAATCCATTTTCTTGGTACGCATTCATCTTAAACAAAAAACAATTCAGCACCGCTGCTGCTCTGCTATAAAACTTCATATTTCTTTGAATTGGAACGTCATGCGTTATGCCGTAGTATATTGATTTAGGTATATTTCTGGTTTTAAGTTTTAATTTAACAATCATTATAATAAGTGGAGTGGAATGCTTTTCAGTAAACTGCTTCATGGTAATCATTACCAAACTCATCTGCAACTTAAAAATTATGTATCTACTCGTATGTTTATTCAAAGAAAATGCAGTGGAAAGTAACAAAATTATTTCCGTTGTTTTTTTCAGGATCGTCGGTTATTGGTCTCGTCCTCATCTTTTCAGACGCTTCTGGGATTTGTGAAAGTGTCTTGACGAGTGAACAAAACAAGCTCAATAAAAAATCAGCATAATTGTTTTTTGTGGCCCTGCAGAATAGAAGACAGTGCACTTGAGCGGGAGTCCTCCAGTTCCTATTCATAATGCCTCATATAAGCATTACTCCCATCCCATCGCTGGGGCTTCACTCGAGACCTTTGTTCCCATGCAAACAACAAGCTTGCTATTCTTTATGCTAATCGGCTTGCTAGAGGTTTCTTACTGGAAATGCGAAAAAAACAAAGGAGACTAATGATGAAGTGCCGATATACTGCCGATGCTACTTCAATCCACGAAGATACTAATTAAGACGTAAATAGGTCTACGTAGCATACGAAACTATTCTTTGTAAAGCTGCATCTCAAACAAAAACTGTAAATCATCACCCCTGATATAAAACTTCATATTCTTTGCATTAGAAAGAAGTCAAGCGTCATGCCTTGATATATTGTTTTAAGTACGTATACTTCAGTTGTCAACAATCATTAAAATGGATATTCCAGGAGCATCGGTTATTGCTGTCATCCTCAACATCGTCTTTTATAGACGCTTATGGGATTTCTGGAATTGTCTCGTCTGGTCGACCTGAATGAGCGGCTACTAGTACCAACCATTGCTATCCGTTCCTTGAGACCTTCAATGACATTATCTAATCTAATGAGAAAAAAAATCAATATAATTGTTTTTGTGATCCTGCAGATTGGAAGATAGTGCACTTGAATGGGAGCCATCCATTTCCTATTTGTAATGCTTCATTCCCTATCTCTAGCCAATCTCTTTGTAATGATGGGCTAGCGTTTTTCCCTGAAAAAGCGGAAAAAGAAAGAAGACTGAAAATGTATTTGGGCACAAATCAAAAAGACTTACGTCGCCGTTGCTGAAATTGAAATAATTTTAGGATTGTAAAATTGGGATAAGCATTTTTCACAAAGAAGTTATGGATGACTGTTTCTTTGGCTAATCCTTTATGAAAATGAAAATCACCCATTAGTTTAAATTCAAACAAAATTTATTAGATTTCTCTATTGGGGTCTGTAGCAGTTTCGTTTCAAATTACATACACCTCCTCATTGACCCAAGTGCATGAAATTAGCGATTGCTCTATCAAAATAAACGACATGAATTGGAGCAGGAATTACGACGCAATTGAAGTCAGCATTATCCCATTTTGCCGACATCTTTGCATGTAAGTGCATTCATTTATTATTGAGTTTTACCTGGATGCATATCAGGTCTCGTCAAACGGTGTTTCTCTCCAGAAACACGCAAACACGACAAGCACGAAACATGTCATTACTTACAAAGATTGAATTGAATTGATACTTTATTCAGTCTAGCCATTTCAGTACAAATAAGTCTGCTTTTTAAATGGTGACCCAATAAAAAAATCTCCTATACCTATTTTTAAAATTTAAGTATTATTCATTATTAGTTTTAACATTCACAATTAAACTCTATTTCTTTACATAGTCCTTAATCTTATCAAAAATTTCTGATAATCCCATTTCACTTACCTCGAGAATTTTTGGGAGTGCATTCCAAAGCTTAATAGTTCTAAATTTCACACTTTGTTTAAGGTATGAAATTTAGAAATACCCGATGTAAAAAATCATACTTTTTCCTAACAAGTGAGGTATCACTTTGATATCCCTTTTCCTTTCTCCTCCTATTGGAAGGGAATTCGAACTCAAATATAAGTCTGTATATTTTCCCCTGTAGTTTATTTAATATTTTATCCGTTTGAATGCCCCAAATGTCTAGGGCATAATCCACTACAGAGGGGATATGGGCATTGATCATAATTTCGAACATGTCCTGCGTGAAAAAACGCTTGAAAGATATCAATCATCTTGCCCCTAACAGTCTTCCTCAGGATATTTGTGGAAGGATGGACACAGAACAATATCTACTGATAAATTTAGTCCTGGTTGATTCTACAGTCCTAAAAGAAAGGTTAGCATTCATAATTTTTTTTAAATATACAAAGATTTAATTTCATTTGAGCCCTCATTTATCAGTCAGAGTCTGAGTTTTACATTTGTAGCTAAAGCAAATCATGCTTCTCCCCACCTTGTCCATCTCGTTGTTTCGCATTTGGCACCAACTGGATTATCTTGAGAACCCTTACCCTATTACAAGCCGTAGTCGTATTATAAATGATTATGTAATCATTTAAATTGTGATTCCTATTGCTTGAATACTTAATTTCAATAATAAAATTACTTACTTCCCAATTTTGGAACTAACTGCCAGAGTTGCACATGGCATGTTCCATTTCTTCGACTCAAGTGCATGAAACCAATAATTTGTAATTGTCAGCATAAGTAACATGATTTAGAGCAGGGATTATATTACAATTAGAGCGTATTTAAAGTCAGCAATATTCCTTTTGTCGAGATCTTTGCATTTACGTTGATTAATTATTCAGTTTTACCTGGATGTATATAAGGTCTCGACAAGCAGTGTTCCAAGCACAAGCAAACACGACGACCACTAAACATGTCATTGTTTCAAAAGACTTCAATCCTCTTGCCCCTGGCGGTCTTCCTCTGTCTATCTGTGGAAGGATGGGCATCAACAACAAAACTGGTAAATTCAGTCCTAGTTGATTCTGCAGTACTAGAGAGGAACACTTCCATATTCGTGACAATGTCGAACGGTACCGAGTCCATCCTGTCCATGGCCAACTCCCAAGCTATTCAATCCGATACCGAGAATTCGTCAGTACTTATGAGGGCGCTTGAAGCCCATTCCGAATCTACGCAAGCAGCAGTTGTCAGCGTTCTCAAACAGCTTGGAGTTACCTACCAAAGTTTCTGGATTTCTAACCAAATTTATATCAAGGATGGGAGTCCTTCGGTGATTTCGGCATTACTGGATGCGCTCCCACGAGACAGTGGCATCGTTAGTGAAATACGAGAGGAAATTTTTGTTCCGATGATGCCCACTTTTAATAGCACCGAGGGGGAAAAGACCTTGGAAAATGCATGGGGAGTGGATCAAATCAGAGCACCTGCAGCTTGGACGCTTGGAGCGATGGGGCAGAACGTGATTGTTGCAGGTTCCTTGAAACAAATTTAATTAAAATTAAAAAGACTAGTTAATTATAATAATATCAGTGTTTTGCAAACGCTTGTTTCGACGATGAAAGATAAAGATGAAAGATAAATCGTTTTGTTCCGAACGATAAAGATAACGATAAAAGATAGTCTCGGCAAAAACTGTACGATGAAAGATAACGATAAAAGATAACGCCACTTAATTTTTTTCAAAAACGATAAAATAAAGATAAAAAAATGCAAAATTTTACATATTTTTACGTCCTTTTTCGCAAAAATATCTGTACTAGTGCAAAAATATGGTAAATTCCATGAAAATTTTCAAAAAAAAGATGGATGAAAGATAATGACTTTTCATTACTACGATAAAGATAACGATAAAAGATAGTCTCGGCAAAGACTGTACGATGAAAGATAACGATAAAAGATAAAGTATCTTTATCGTTACGATAAACCATCGCGATAACCATCTTTTGCAAAACACTGAATAATATAGCAAACTTTTCATAGTGATCGATAGCGGACACAATCCTCATGCAGACCTGGAAGGGAAGTTAGTGCCTGGAGGTTTCAAGGATCCCTTGAGTGGCCGAACCAAACCCTTTGATGACTCAGGTAGCCTTACTGCTACGAACTTTTAATTGAAAATAACTTGGTTATTATTATTTAGTAAGATCTAATTATTTCACATCAATTACTAACTACAGGTCACGGGACGCATGTTACGTAAGAGCGCTCAACTCGAATCAAACCAAACCTTTTTGCAATAATACAAATTGTTAATTTTATAATTTTTTCGTTGAAAGAGGGACGATTCTAGGTGCAAATGGGGTAGGGGTGGCACCTCAAGCAAGATTAGTATCTTGTAGAGCCTGCAATGCAAGAAGTTGTCCGCAAAACGCGTTATTGAAATGTGCGGAATTCATCGGTACCAAAAATGCTCGTGTGGTGTCTTGCTCATGGGGTGCTAAAGTCACTAGTACTAGATTCTTTGATTCGGCCATCGACTTTTGGAGTAAAGAGGGCATTATCCCTGTTTTCTCTGTAGGGAATAAAGGTGAGCACAAACTTATTTATTATTTATAGCATACAAAGAGAAAGGCGACATGATGAATATGCCAGTTGTGAAATGATTGAATGAAGGAAACAAATGCAATACGGTTGGATATCCTGGTGAGAATGATAAGGTAATTGCTGTGGGTGCTCTGGATAAACAGAGTACACTAGCAGACTTTTCCAGTAGGGGACCATCAACACGATATCCAGTACAAGGAGGGACTACTAATAAACCGGACGTATCTGCACCTGGGGTGGCCATCAAATCCTCTTCCCACCGCAATCCTGCGGCTCATACGGAAGTATGTATGCGAATGAAATGAAGGAATATGAGCCAAATACATTTAATAGCAATAATAAATTAATAGTTATTTGATGATTCATTGTTATTTTTCTCCTCATCTCATCCTTTCCTTTTCTTGACCAAGCTTTCTGGCTCATCAATGGCCGCCCCGCATGTTTCCGGTATGACTGATGTCGTAATACAATCTAAGATGTATTTGAATGAATGTAGATGAAGTTATGAATCAAATTCATTAAAATAATTTGCAGGTTTGATTGCATTGATGCTGTCCAAGAATCCTCGTCTGACTTACGATCAAATTTTTACGATATTGAAAAGGAATACTGAAAGAAAGGTAAGAACCATCACCTCGCAAACTTGTGGAGGAACTTCGGACACCACCGTTCCCAACAACCTTTTTGGTTATGGAGAAATCCGTGCAGACAAAGCATTGAACGACAGGTTATTAAGGGAAGTAGATACGAAAGAGGAAATCAACCAAAACTGAACTTTGCTGCTTATTTTTTGTTGACTACACAACACTAGTAATCCTATCCGGAAAATTAGTATAATTGAAGTTAAACATTGTGATTATTATTGAACCTCCCAAGAGCAAATTAAAGCAATTAAATTCTTATATCAATAATCTAATGATGCGCAAATTCATATTTTCAATCTTACCATAATCGATAAAATGAACACATTTAGTTTAATTAACTTATTCCAACGTAACAACATTCGGTTGCAAATTGCGTAACAGCAAAATAGACTTCGTTGGAGACTTTATTCCCTGAGCAGGAATAGGAATACACTTGCTGTAATTCGGAGAGACCGTATCGTAGAATTATAATTTACTTAATGGTAAAGCATTATTATTTCTCAGCAAAAATTACAAACCTTAAATTTTTGAAAATGTCCCACCCACTCCCTCCGAATAACAATGTACAAGCCCCTAAGGGTATCATACTTACTGGAAGGTCAACCAACATTTTTGACATCACGAAAGGTCCTTCCGCACGTTAATCCGGCAAACTCTGCGGAGTAAACGCACTGAGTGGGAATCCAGCATAAATTAGCTTGTTACCATATCTCTTAAAATACTAGGAATTTTCAATTCCGTTTTTTCCTATCAAATCAAAATTGCCAATGGATCCTGGCTGTTGCCAATCCTTGGAATACCTTCATCGCAAAGTCGATTGGTTGATTTAATAAATTTTTATTAGGTAAGATCTGTTTCTATTTGGTAGTTTTATGGTTACTAAAACTATAAAGTGAAAAGAAATGTCATTGATATTGATATTGATTTATTTATGTGTTTAACTGTTTCAACGTACAAAAGCTGATTTCCAACATGAACACAATCCATAAAAGGTTAAAAATCCAATAATTTCCTTAATCTATTATTTTAACATAACCACGTCGCAACCAACTAATCCACAAAAAATTACACTAATATTTTACATAAATATCTCCTCTAAATGCTAACAAATATTCTTTAACCTTGTCAACAAATTCATTTTTACTAGTCCACATTTCAAAATTAAT
>JAQGAH010001230.1:0-16804 GCA_034696885.1 Lepidocyrtus paradoxus
TTCTGCACGCAAGCAAAGCTCAAGTCAATGCATCGATGCCGCAGTGATCCATCAGGCACGTCCGAACCCAGTTCTCAGGAGTATATAAACCCTACCACCAGCGCATTCATTTATCTGTTGCTGAACTTGCAACTTAAAAAAGTTTCTCATTTTACCAATTCTATTTTGTCATTATGACTGGATGTGGAAAGTGAGAAAAGGGGCACTTAAAAACATCCAATAGACATCCAGACTACTGTGAAACTCCTTTTTCTTGGAGAATTGGCAAAGCACGCCGTGTCAGATGTCAGAAGGAAGCAAGGCTCTGACCAAGTACACCTACTCCAGGTAAACTCAAATGACCCGGAAATGATTGTGACCAGTAAATAAAATAAACCAACGACCCTTTTAGGAGCCACCATAATTTAGGAAGAGCAAAATAATTAAAAATAGCACGTAATTATATATTATTTCTCGTTTGAGCTTGTGTTAAATTTTTCATTTCAAATCATTTTTCACTGAAATTATTTATGCATGACATTGATAGGTGATAGAGTGATAGCAGTTAATTCTTGAGATATCATTCATTCAGTAAGTAAATCCTGATTGAAGCTTATAGCTTGATTGGCTTGGCATGATGGCATTATTAGTGGCATATTACTGGAGCTTTACATGGATTTGGACGAGTAGATGAACCGGTTAATAATAATTTTAGCATTTGAAATGAATGTAAAACTAGCAGCACAAAATTGGGAGCAGTAAACTTATAAGGCATTTGACAAATTATGCCTCATTTGGCAAGTATGTAAATCCTGCGGACAGTAAAGTATGCATTAATTACAATTATTACTTCACTTATGAAGCTCATGATCTTTGTATGAATTTGGAACAACGGACTAGTAAATAATCAGGCTAGTACAAATAATTTTTTCGTTTCGTGTGCAAAATTGGAAATGAATTTGGCAGACATGAAACAAGGAGTAACGCTTGATGGCGTCATCTCATGGAAATGCCTCTGGATTTGGAATTTTTTATGCAGCTAAGAAACAATGGAATGTGCATCCTTCGTCACCAGCTCGACTATCTAATCAATAAAATTCATCAGAAAAATTTATGCTCATTTTAAAATCATAACATGTTGATTTTTGCTCTTCGAAAAATGTGGTAGCCCTTGAAAGGGCCGTTGATATAAATAAGCATTGCTGGGCCAATAATTTAAAAATTAACAAACAGGATTTATTTTTTGCCAGTTTTTAAGTTATCATCATCATATCACCAAAAACCAGTGGAAAGGCTGCGAAGAAGGCAGGAAAGGTCCAGAAGAACATTTCCAAGAAGAATAAGAAGCAGAAACACAAGCAGAAGGAGTCATTTACATCTACAAAGTGCTGAAGCAAGTTCACCCTGACACCTGAAGGTGCCCCGATTACTACAAAAAGAGGACCGTCATCACCTCCCGGGAAATCCAGACTGCTGTGGAGCTAAGTTTTCTTGGAGAATCGGCAAACCACGCTGTGTCAGAAGGAAAAATGGCCCCCAGGAAGAAGAGCAAAAAGTCAAAGGTTAGTGGAATTATTTAAAAATCTGTCAGTTTGTAATTTCAGTCAGTCAGGTCATATTGTAATTTCATGTGGCAAAATATAGAAAATGATACATCCATGAAAAGCATTTTGTAAGCATATTTTGATTATATATTTCATTATTACGCTTTGTTATTGTCGTATTGATTGATATACATTCTTAGGTATGAATGGATTGTCATTATCGTATCTCTTAAACAACTATGATTTTTTAAGTTCTGTATTTCTCGATCTGTATCAAAATAACTAAGCATTATCTATGTAACATAGTTTAATCATTTTAATGTTTCGTTTATTGTGTTGCAGGTTGTAGAAATGAAGCTTAATAGCTACGGGATGCTCCAGTTTCCTGGAATAAAGAACAGAGAGTTCAATTACATTTTAGAAAATCGTTTATTCACCCCATCACCTACCATAACCATTACAAGATGTGGTTTCCTGAAGAAGTGGACTGAACGAATGTTTACCTACTTTGCCAAAATAGGTAAAGTTGTGATGGCTGGTGGAGAAGGAGGGTACACCACTGTCCTCGATGAGAAATTGAAGCAGGACCTGGCAGAAGTGATTTTGGAGAGAAAATGCAAGGGATTTGTTTTGCCAGTAACTTTCGAAAGTTTCAACCCCAAGGAGGTCTCCATAAAAGTCAGGTGAGTAAAGGTCAATGCAAAATTAAACCAATGAAACACTATAATCACTTATGGAAATAGCGTAATATGTGAAATGGTTGCAGTCTTTATAGTGTACGTGTCTTGTATTTTATAGGAATGGGAAGAAGAAAAAGAAGCAGGATGAAAACATCTTGGAAGGTGGATGTTATGAAAACAATCCGATGATCACTTGCCATCATAATTGCCTCCTGGAGTTTGACAGATCTTCCATGAAGTGGACTTATTTTGATGTGGGTTTGAATGAAGAAAAAATGTATGACTCAAGATTTAGAGATAAGGTTAGAACTCAACTTGTTCCGGTGTTGGTTGCCACTTTTGGACTTCCGCAGCCTCCCATACCGGAGGGCCGAAAAAGACGTCCGGAAATGTTCCAGACGCACATGAACCGGTATTTTACTGGGTATGTTTTATTTATTTTCTTTTCGGCAAGAAATATCGTTTAATCTTGTTTCGCGTTTATAATAATTAAAACTCGTTGAAAATAAAATTGCATGGTTAATAAATTTTGATAATTTAACTTTTACAAGGGTGGATCACAGCTGTGGACTGATCTGCATTTACCTAATCGAGGAAATGTTAAAAGACAAGGAAGGAGTAAGAGACTGGAGATCGTTGGAACATTCTATGGAATATGGAAATGAAATTCTACAGTTTTTGAAAACAGCTGATCCCACTATTAATGAATTTAAAGAATAAATTTTTTATGTAACTGAATTGAAATGCTTGCTAAGTTTAAAATATAAACACATGTTGCTTTCGACTCACTTGTAGTTTTGTTTCATTTAGACTTGTTTCAAAATGTTTCCTTGTGAAAAAGTTTCCATAGTCTACCATAGTCATAGTCTAGTATAAGTGTAAATCGAGTCATATTTTTGATCATGAGACTGATTAAGCTAGTGTTGTATAAAAATTCAATGGCATGGATTAATAATGCGTTATAACATTCTGATAGTAACAGGATAAGGAAATCGGGAATTTTTAGTTAAAAACTATTAGTTTTTTTGTATTTTCTCGAATTATGAGCTATAATTTCAAAATGTTCTCTTGTGAAAAAGTTCCCCTATTCTTCCTCTCCTGAATGTATATAACATTTGGTAGAACTATTTATCTCTACTATCAGTGTGAATCGAGTCAAGTTTTTGATAATGCGACTGATTATGTTAATAGTGTTATGTCATATGCCAATAAAATTTACATCATACAGAGGATTTTGGTTGCTACTTGTATTAATTAGATACGTATTAACAAACTATATAATTATACTATATGCTTTCTCCAGCCAATGTGAAATTATGTTTGTAACAAGTTCATAATTTTACACTGGTTAACATTACTTAATATAAATTTTTAACACACTTTATATACGATACCATTGATCAACTACAAGATGTGTTGGCTAAACAAAAATTACAGACAAAAACAGATGAATGGTTAAGTTTTTGTGGACATTAAAGATATAGTAATTTTTAACTTGTATTAAAGTTAATCATAGCATATTTACACGAATAGTTACTTTTTCTTTCTGCTTAAACCTATGCGAATGTTGCGGGTTGTTGAGTATGGATTTTGTGAGTTCGATGATCTGGCATTTTCAAGGTTCTCTTGAACGCTCAGCTTACTTTTTGAAACTGATGCAGAATAGGCTTTTTTTGGAAGATTAGAAGTTACTTGATTGGGAGGTTTGAAAGGTTTCGTGGTATTTTCTTTATTACGTGACTGTTGATAATTCATGGTAGCGGTTCTCCGTAGACCCAAACTTCTTTTGACCGGCATCATCTTTAAATTGTTCCGCTTGGAAAGAGCAAGAACGTTACCAGCTGCAGAGCGTTGAAGCGTAAGTTTTTCTGTTCGTTCATTGCAGGGATCTGCAGTATAAGGAGTGACTACCGGTGGGGTTTGTGGTTCGTTAGTTTCATCAATCTTGATTTTACGGATCCCGCACTTCAGGACATCGGAAAGTTGAATTTGTTCATCCGTAGCTAATGACATGTACTTGTTTAGTAGATCCAACTTGAGTATCATTTTTATAGGTAGTATACTATCTTGGAGACAGTACTTAGCCAACAAACCTCTACTTTTATCGCTTTCATTTTGTAACCGAGTAATGGCTTTGGGGTCAATATGTATTTTTCGTTCACGTAGAATCTCAAAACTAGCCGTGTTCAACTTGTAATTTTCCATTCTGAATTCAACATAAACGCGCAGAAATAAATCTAAAACAACTCGACCTTCTACATGAAATGATTTTTTTTGCACACCAATGTTCTTATAACCTGTCAACTTGCTCCATGAAGATTTACCAGTTTTCAATCTTCCGAGATTCTCAACTTTAGGCAAACCAAGCTTTCTGGCTCGTTCCAAGATAAAATGAAAATCAAAATTGATGATGTTATATCCTGCATATATATCTGGATTTAATTGCTCCACAAAGTCGATCCATGCAATAAGCATCTCCCTCTCGGTTCCAAAACTGAAAACTTTACCTTCCTCAATTGGCGCGCAACTGTTGACTGCGTAAACGTTTTTAATAAAAGGTTCACACTGTCCGTTTCTGAGGGACACGTTAGAAATTTGAGCAATTTCATCAACTTCTGGGTTCACAAACTTTTTACAATTAGGATCACTTTTTTTGCACTCTAAGTCGAAAGATAAGATCAAGTACGGCGCGTTCTGGATTCCATCCGTTTGTTCAAGCTTTACCAAACTTGATACGTGAGCCTCCAATTCCATGTCACAAATAGTTTCTTTCTCTACTAATATTCAAGCATTTAATTCATTAGATTCTCTCGTACTAAGCCAGCAATACTACATTTTTTTCCAGTGTGTATAATAAAATGGATTTAGACACCAATTTCGAAAAATCCTTACCACGAAGTGTGAATAATCCGTTTGGTATTTGTATCCAGCTGCATCCTGAAATCTTCTGATCCTCTAGAAATGATCGTACAAAGTTATTATGATGATTTACTGGGGCAAGGGACAGTCTCACGAAACCAGGGAGTTGTACTGAATGCATTCGTAAATAGGCCCTTATTCGTCCTAACCAGCTAAGAATAGAAAACATTGTTAAATTCCTAGCCAATGAGATTGATATTGAAATCTGGTATTTCACATGCCAGAAACATTAAACTAGATCACATACAAAATTGATGAGAGATAAATGTTGACCAATATATTTCTTCCTGTTGCGGAAGGCCGGAATTCAAACGGTTGCGTGTTACATAATCGAACAATAGTCACAGGTGGTAAAGTTTGTTTTTTATCTTCAAAAGCTGCGTTTAACAAGTCCTTTAGGGCCAAAAGATTATTCTCAGTCATCCTACCAGGTACTGCTACGGTCACAGTCGGACGGACGCCATGAACATAGCAGCAAACAGCCAGACCATTTGCAGTTCTGCCATATACCCTAATGATAATTAATAATTCAATTTAAAGTTTGTACATTAATGTTGTTGTTGCTGATAAACAAATCGGTTTGTAAGACACGGGTTCTCATTATGCAAATCTAAATGAACATCCATACGTTGGTCTTCAGTCTAACTTACCGAAAAATGAGAAGTTTGTCGTCTACTGGAGTCGCGAATGCGGAAACCGTAGATGGAATGCAGCGTTCAACTAAGAATTGTTGAAAGACAAGTCCGTCTTTGCACTTGATGGATTGTGGCTCCATTTTGAATCAACCGAGATAAAATTAACTGATTACGATAAAAAAGCAACTAAATAAATAGCGCACTATTAAACTTAACAACTATCATTAAATGAATGATAATTTAACATTCGAAGTAACAAAAGAATTTTAAATTTCACCACATAATGTAAAAAACGAATAGCGTTGCCAACAAGAAGGTTCTCTGCTCAGCTCTGTTGCTTTATAATCATAACACGGACTAAAAGAAAAACGCATTTGATAAATTCCCATGCTTTTTTATCAATCAGGGAAAACATGCTGTCAGCTCTGTCCACAGTCTGTGTTTACAGACTCGTGTTCATGTACTAATGAAGAAACAGCAATAGTATATGTTCCATTTATTGTACATGGGTGATATCTAATCAATAAATATTTGCGGCATTTTTCGCAGCATCTAGCATGTTCACAAGACTAAAAAAATCCGGATTGTTAGGTGGCAAACAATTTTCTTGTATGCTGTGCTGTGGTGCGTTTGTAGCGACTATTTCTTGTGCATTTTTCTGGTACAATAGTCACTTCGATAGCTTCTAGTATCCATAAAGTCTATACCATTCTATATCTCAAGCCATACGTTATCCAAAGGTCAAACAGGATAGCTATTTAGCATATAGCTTGCAATATATTTTATTATCAGAGTGTTTGACTGGTTAATGCGTTGTTTCTTTTCGATCATTATTTAACTTGATATTTGTTGAAGTTGGACTATAGTGAAGTAACAATTTTCACGCCATAATGGTCTAGGAGTGAATATTAGTGTTTTGAGGTGCATTCTGTTTGAACTGATAGCTTATTTAAGCGAAAAATTATTCTTCAGTTCCCGTGTTTGGATTTGTAAACAACAAATTGTGTATCATGGAAGAGAAAGTAAATGTTAGTTGTAAAACGGATGAAAACGGTTACCTGGTTTGTCCACCGTCTAGTCTGGTTCATCCAAAAGGTTTAAGGAGTCGAAAAAACCGTTATGCTGACGACAAATACGTACCGGGAGGAAATAAGAAAGAAAGAAAAAAGTTTAATGTTAAATTTAAGCGAAAAAAAAAGGCCAAAGAAAAAATTGAAATCCCTTATTATGATGAGGTTGTTGAATTTTCGTCATGGCCAAATTCACGACCATTGCTAAATACGTCAATGAACTGCTACTTAAATGCAATATTACAAGGTTTAGTAGGACTGGAGTCTTTCGTCAACTATTTGCTTAATCTGGAGAATTTACCCGAAGGTTTTATTAGTAATTAAAACAACTTAAATTATGCATTGCATTTTATGTGTCCAACTAATTAGGTTTTGACGTATATCTGCTTATAACCATTAGTTGTTTACATAGAAGTTGTACTTATGAATATTACTTATTTTTTTTATAGATTCAGCAGGTGTGGAGCTTTCCGAACTAGATGATCCTGTCCGTGCAGAATACCTTCGTGGCATTATGCAGTCAATGATGTTGGGTCTGATGGACTATGGTAATGACGAACCTCTTGATACGAGTTGCGTCTTTCCGTTTTTGGAAGGTAAAAACCAAATCTTGTTTAATTACAAATAGGTGCAAATAAGAAAAGTTGCAATTTAATTTTCATGACGTAGGAGTACATGGAATTATACAAGGGGAGCAATGTGATGCCAACGACTGCTTGTTAGCCCTGTTGGAAGTGCTTCAAGTTCAAATGTTTGATATTCAAATCCAAACCACAGGTAATCCCAAATTATTATCAATTCAATTAGATGTATTAAAAAAATATATGTAATATATTTTGTAACTGGCTTCTAAGTAACTAATTGTTTTGACATAGTCTCGTGCAAGGTGTGTTTGAAAACATCTTTGCCAAGTATGCCATCGGAAAAAGAAATTTCGTGCGGTCTTACACCAGAGAAAGGAACTATTCTTACCCCCATTGCAGTACAATTTTGCCTGGATCAATACTTCAAGACGGAAACGTATTACCTAATTGCATTTATTTGAACCAATAAAATAGCGACGTTTGCATATTCTTATGTGTACAATTTGGGTTGTTTATGCGTTTTAGGTTTGATGACCTCCTTTGCGAGTCCTGTGCAGCTACAGAAGGCAGTAGGTCCGTCTCCGTAGTACGTGCTCCTGAATGCTTAATTATTCAACTCAAGCGCTACGAAATTAATGACCTGAATGAAATTAGGAAAAGAAAAGATTTCGTGAACGTAAATGAGACGATTGTTTTGAAACAATCAAACGTAAGTGTAAAATGAGCTGACTTATCAAAATTCACGTTCTGAAAATGTTCTTCAAATATAGTTTTGTAATATGTTTGTTTATTTTTTTACAGAAAGAATTAGTTCAGTACAAGCTACGGTCCGTTATTCACCATAAGGGATTACAAATTCAAAGCGGACATAACACGTGCTCTCGAAAGCTGGACTCTGTTTTTATTTGCTTAGACGATTGCAAACCTGAAATTATTAAAAATATTGCCAGCGGTAATGATCCATACATTTGCCTATATGAGAAAATACATGATGATGCATCTAATGAAAGTGAAGTCGGAGAAGACGCAAAAGAGTCGGACGTGGAACCTGAATTTGACGTTGCGCCTGATGTAGTAGCACAGGAAGTGAATGCAGAGCAGGAGGTGGTTGACGATAGCTCTGAATGCGAATTAGTAGGAGAAGAAATGCATGACCAAGGGGAAGATGTACATGGTTCACGTGGGCAGCAACAAACCATCAGGACTTTAGTAGGAAATGATTTGAGTGAGTTTTATTGCTGATTTTCTTGTAACACTTCAAGTTTAAGGATAAACGATGGAATTGTAAAAAATTCGTTTTGAAAATTTCAGATCATGTGCCCGGAGTAGGAATATGGAGGGAAAAATTGTCTAATAAGTACCACAACACAGCCATATCCAACAAAAAGTTACTAGTTATGTTATTACCGAAAGATGGTCAATCCAAAGTCTTTCTTACTTTGTATCGACGTTGTCGGCGCAAAAAAATAAACATTCTTTTTACCCTGACATGGTCTGGCTCTGCATTTTTGGAGAAGATTCGCTGTGATCCCGAAGTGAAGGAAAAATATGTCTTGTTTGCCGAAGAAGTTGGGACCAAATATACAGCTGTCAATATTAATCAAACATATGCAGAAGCATGTGTAAAAGGAATAAAATTCGTTGCATTATATAAATGTGTTTGAATTGAGATATGTATTTAGGTGACTTTTACGTTTTTTGCTTTTATACAGCTTCAGTATATTTTGTACTCTTTTCTACACAAGAATAAGGCTGGATTAGAGTTTATATTTGATGCAAATCCTGAGTGTGCCGTGCCTGCGTTTGCACAACGTTATTGGAAAGACATTAAACAAGACGTCATCAAATCAGTGAGGCGTTTAGCTGTTCTGGATTCATTGTTCTGCCTTAAGTCATGCTTCAGTCAGTGTGTGCTTAATAATGACACGTTTCACCGGAGTTTAGCTGGCATGAAGCAATTGGATCTCTCTTCAGAAACATCCGAGGCGTCTTCAATTGATAGGCAAACAATGAATAAATATTACGTTTAGCATTTTTAGTTAATCTACGGATTGGTTTTGTAATAATACATATAGATAATTTTATTTCGGCTCTGTCATGCAGTTGGAGGTTTTTGAAAAAACATCAAAGCTACACGGATCATCCATTGCAGAGCTTACTGAACTTTCCAACCATTGAGGATGATGGTGAAAAAGAAACAATAGTTGTAAAACATCTCCAAGATTGTGTGATTTCCGAAATTGGTCCCTTTTTTGTGTATATGTTGATGGTAGTCAATGCACAAGATGACCACGAACCAGACGATTTGTTTAGACTGTGGAGCGACAATGTTACGGAGTTTGGCATTTACGTTGGAATGTGCAGGAATGGGCCTTTTAGAAAAGAGCACTTACTTACTGAAGAGCAGGGTGGCACAACGTCAGTATCAAAGTCTTTAAAAAGGGGTTCAAAGGTGTATCTCGCAGTCAGCGAACAATTTGATGAGCATGTGCAAGCAGGAAAAGCGGAGGCACAGTTAATCGTAATTTTTAATTAAATTACTGTGCAATAATTAAACTGTTATATTAACTCTAAATTAATTATGAGAACGCTCTTTTATTGTTCATGACAAATGTTTCTTTACGATTTTTTAGGGAATACTTAGAGCCAGGAAAGACGAGCAACTTAATAGTGGAGTGGGGCGTCGCTTCGACTGCCTCAACATTATACTGCCAGGACTTCCGCTATTTGAGTCAACTTCTGAGGAGAAGAGCAAATTCGATGCGTTCTTAAATAGTGGGATGTTTCCGTTTCGGTTTACCAAGGAAGAATATGAAGAATGTGAGTACGAGAGCGGCATGTTGAAAAGGCATTTGGTTGCTCAGGTCGTGCCTAGAAGGGTTGAAACTTCCAATGTGATTGAACCAATGTAATGCTTTTGATTACTAATATTATAGTACTACAGCAGTAGACCTTATGTCGTTCTAAATAATTTATTGAAATTCTTTAAACGAACGCAGCTTTCAATGTACGCCACCTATGTTAGAAGTACCGGCTAGGATTGTAAAAGAGTGGTCGGGTACTAGAAAAATCAAAAAAATTTCCCGTAACGTCGCCTACGAACCAAAACTAATTGGTGAGTAACAAGAACACGAATGCATAATTGAATATATTTCTTATAACTTATATCGTTTTATTTTCTAATAGCAAAAGGGTTACGATGTGAATGTCCTATGTGTGGTCGAATATTATCAACTGCAGCAGCATTAGTAAAACACACGAAGGTTCACAGGAGAAAACCTTTTCAGTGCACAAAATGTCTTGTATGTTTTGTAGATAAAAATAGTTTAACAAGACATGAACTCAAGCACATAGGTAACTAATTATATAGTAAAACTTTGTTTGTAACATTGATTGATAAAAAATGTACATTCAAGCATTAATTTTAGCTAAACCTCCACGAAAATGTCCGACGTGTGGAATAGTTGTTGCCAGCAGCACCAAAATGTTAAACCACTTAAAGGAACATACAGGTAAAGAAATTAGTTAATTTTATTTGATTATAATTTTTTTAGATTACTAACGATTTAACACAGCATGTAAGTGTGAACTGCGTATCTAAGGTAACCGATAGAAATATAAAATGTTTTATTATTCTAGGCCTTCATCCATTTCAGTGTTCCATTTGTGAGAAAACTCTCAGCAGTTCCAGGTCACTAGATCGCCACCAGAAAACGCACACCGGTAACAGCAATTATGAGTTTACAATGATGTATAGTTGAGTTAACCATATTTCATGCAATGTAATATGTTGTTATATTGTAGGTGACAAGTCTTTAAGGTGCGGAATATGTTCCAAAACGTTTCCGAATAGACATGTGTTACGTTTGCACAGTATCGCTCACACGGGTAATTTGGAATACTAAACTGTACTATTGCATTACACTCCGATTTATGAATTGCACACGCTAATGTTTCATGAATTATATAATGGTTTGATAGCTGCAGAAAAGAAACACCAGTGTAAATTTTGTATGAAACGGTTCGGAACTAAAGCTTTACTTCGAGACCACGAATTTCGGCACACCGGTGTTAAGCCGTTTGTGTGCTCCGTATGCGGCAGAGGTTTTGCTACCGGGTTTCAACGGACATCGCATGAATATATCCACGCAGGTAGCAATTGCAATCGAAAGTTATTGGGCTTGAAGGTAAATGGTACTACTACATCCAATTTTACTTACAATTACTTTGATTTATTTATGTATTTTTAGATGTGAAGAGGTTCAGATGTAAAATATGCAGAAAACCGTACAAAAGTAAAATATCGCTTCTACGCCACGAAAGGAACCATTCAAAAACCGGTATTTGTAAAACATTTTGTTCATTCAGCTATGAATCGAGCCAAATATCGTAAAGGCATATAGGTAATGTCTTAATATGCATAATCATAATGCAAATTTATTATAATTGCAATAGGTGAAAAGGTGATGTATGAATGCAGATATTGCAGCAAGAAATTGTCCTTTCCTAATACCTTGAAGATGCATGAACAGATCCATACAGGTAGTTGAAGTTGAATGTACATTTTGCGCATGTGATATATAAGAACCAAACATGAAAATTTGTTAATTGTTCTGAATTGTCTGATGTGTCATTTAAGGAAAAGTCTATCACAGATGTGATGAATGTGGAAAAGAATTTGTTCAGCGCGGTTCAGCCCTCGCGCATTTTAGGACGTATCACGCAGGTAAATATTGGTAGAAATGGAATCATGGGTACAGAATTGATTACTTTGGGTATCAATTAAGTCCTATGGTTTAAGAATCATTCTCATGTCTATTGATGTTCTTAATTGTAACATTCCTAATACGTTTCATTACAGGACAAGTAGTAAACATCATAAATCTCGAAGACTTACGCAGTAATATTGTGGAGGTTGTTGCAAGTAGCACTAAGCCAGTAGTGCTATCGGGACTGCCATTAGTAGGTCTCTGAATATAGTAGCATTAGACTATGGTATAAAGTATAGTGTAATTTCTCTTTGATGTGAGTTTAGTTAAGCCATGGTGATTTGTTACTTTTGATTATTCTCTTGTATATATTAACTGGAAAAATTGATTGAACTCGTGTGGTTTTTAAGTTCGTTATAATGTGGATTCATGTAACGTAGGCGCTATGTTTTAGTTTAATGCTAATAGAATGTTTCCTTGTCCAGCATTAGTCACTTTATTGGATTAACATTTGTAAGTTAATCAGTTAAACGTTGGGTGATTTAGAAAAAATTAATTATTGCTACTTTATTATCAATCATTGTTACTACATTGTTAAAGAGTAATTTTTGATTTCTGTAAACCGAATGTATTTGAATAATGGAGGTTTTCATTGTTTGAAATGTCAAAAATAAAAAGGCCAGAAATTTTTAGCATAAAAATATTTAAAGATTTTGTCAGCATTCTCAAACCATGAGCTACAATTAAAAAATGTTCGCTTGTGAAAAAGATTCCCTCTTCTTCCTCTTTTGAATGCATGTAACGTTTGGCATAAATAATTATCTCCAGCATTAGTGTGATTTGAAAAAAAAATTTTGATAATGGAACTGACTTTGCTAGTGTCATATGGAAATTAAGTTGGGATACCTTAACAATGGTTGATGATTTTCTGATTGATGAAATCGGGCAATTTAGCTTGAAATGTTAGTTTTTGGAAATTTTCTCGAATTATGAGCTATAATTTCAAAATGTTCTCTTGTGAAAAAGTGTCCCTAGTCTTCCTCTCCTGAATGCATATATTATTTGGTAGAAATATTTACCTCTAGTATCAGTGTAAACCAAGTCAAAAAATTTTTTGTCAGAACAATATGCAATCAGGGGATATACTCGTATAAGCAATAGATAACCACATTTGCAAAAATTCCACGCACTTTTTAAATGAATCTGAATGAATTCAATCACGAATTAGTTCCTATATTAGCTCAATGGTTTTAAACTTGATTTTGCGAGGGTGATGTAAAACAAAAAAATATTTGCGCCATTTTCTCCAGAGTCCATCTGCTTTACAATACTCAAGCAAAAAATACTGAAAGGTTACGTGGCAGAAATGCATCAATTTTCTTACACATTTGTTTGTATTGGTAACGATCATTTCTAGTGCATTTTATCATTTTTAGTTCAACTCGTCTTTGACAGTGACTTTGTCAAGACATCCACATTTCTTCACCTGAAGTACACAGGAGTGTTATTAAGCATTGACTTGGGATTTTTATAAAGAGTATTGGGCTGGTCAATGTGTCTTACCCACTCTGTAAATAGAATCATTGACAATTAATTCTAATAGTGAGACAAAATTGCCGTTTAGTAATTTGACAGTGATTAATAGTGATTTGAGGTGTTTTCCTTCTGTTTGAATGATACAGTGAATTTTAATAAGAACTATAGTTCAGTGATGGGTTCGTAAACAACAAATTGGTGATCATGGGGGAGAAAAGTAATATTGAATTTGAAGTAGATAAAGACGGCTACTTACTTTGCCCGGCAGCTAGTTTAGCTCCTCGAAAAGTTACAAAAGTTCGAGAAAAGCAGTATAGCGACACAGAGTACGCTCCAAGTGGTTTTAAGAAAAAAAAGAGAAAGGATAAAGTCAGGAAAAAAGAAAAAGCAAAGGAAAAACTGGAAATCCTTTGTAATTATGAGGTTGCTGAATTTTCTTCCTGGCCAAATTCTCGACCATTGCTAAATACGTCAATGAACTGCTACTTAAATTCCGTGTTACAAGGTCTAGTAGGAGTGGAGTATTTTGTAAATTACTTGCTAAATCTGGAGCATTTACCGGAAGGTTCAATACTAATTAAAGCAATTTCAATCAAGCTTTGCATTTTATGAATACAATGTAATATATTAGAAGTTGTACTTATGAATTTTACCTATTTTTTTTAGATTCAGCAGGTGTGGAGCTTTCCGAACTGGATGATGATGACCGAGCAGACTACCTTCGTAGCATTATGCAGTCAATGATGTTGGGTCTGATGGACTATGGTAATAACGAGCCTCTTGATACGAGTTGCGTCATTCCTTTTTTGGAAGGTAAAAAACAAATCTTGTACAATTACAAATTGGTTCAAATAAGAAAAGTTGCAATTTAATTTTCATGACGTAGGAGTACATGGAATTATACAAGGGGAGCAATGTGATGCCAACGAATGCTTGTTAGCCCTGCTGGAAGTGCTTCAACTTGAAATGTTTGATATTCAAATCCAAACCACAGGTAATCGCATATTATTAACAACTCAATTTAGTTATGTAGTATTACAAAAATGTAATGTATCTAGTAATATTTCTTAGTTACTCACTAAGCATTTTTTTGGAATAGTTACATGCAAAGCATGTTTACAGACGTCTGGTCCAAAGATGCAGGCGGAAAAGGAAATATCATGCGGTCTTGCACCAAGGAAAGGAACAAATGCTACCCCCATTTCAGTACAATGTTGCCTGGATCAATATTTCAAAACAGAGACGTATTAACTAAATGCATGTATTTTAAGTAAAAAACTATTGACTTATGCATGTCCTAGTGTGCTCAATTTGGATTAATTATGTTTTAAGGTTTGATGACCTCCTCTGCGAGTCCTGTGCAGCGACAGCAGGAACAAGGTCCGTTTCCGTATTAGTTGCTCCTGAATGTCTCATAGTTCAACTAAAACGCTACAAAATGAATGATCAAAAGGAAATCAAAAAAAAAAATTATTATGTAAAAGTGGATGAGAAGATAGGTTTAAAGCAAAAAAATGTAAATGCAGATTAAACTGAACTACAATTTTTCATATTTGTGCAAAGATTTTTAGTCAAACGTAGTTAATGTAATGTTTGTTTATTTGGCTCCTTTTTACAGAACGAAGCAGTGCAGTACAAACTTAAGGCGGTTATTCACCACCACGGGTCCAAACTAGAAACTGGACATAACACGTGCTCTCGAAAAATGGCCTCTATTTTTGTTTGCCTAGATGATTCAAAACCAGAGGTGATTACAAATAGTGCAAGCGGAAATGATGCATACATATGCCTGTACGAAAAAATATATGGTGATGATGGTTTTGAAACCGAATCGGGGGAAGACGCGAACAAGTGTGATGTGAATCCAGAACTTGAAGCCTCCACCCCTAAAAGAACTAGTAAGTAACAACAAGTCATGAAAATCATTATACAGTATTTGTTACAACTTACGTCGTCTTGCTATCTTATAGGAAAAAAAACGCTGTGCGATGTCTGCGGCAAGGTTTTATCCGATGCACGATCTCTAGCAACGCATATGTCAAAACACACCGGTATAAAGCCATTTCACTGCACAGTCTGCAAACAAAGGTTTGGAGATGAACGGACTGTTAAACGACATGAACTCACGCACATTGGTAAGTAATAACAAATAGTAAAATATGTTTGTAAAAGTAATTATAAATGTTCATTGGAGTATTTAATTTAGACGAACGCCTTCTTCAATGTCCCACTTGCGGAACACGAGTAGCCAAATGGAAAATGTTAGAACACAGAAAGGAACACGCCGGTAATTAATTTCTAGCTGAATTTAATTGATTATGATTTTCCTGTACAATAAAGATTGAAAACAGTATGTAAATAAGATAGTTTGTGTGAGGTAAACGATTGTAAGATTGTTGTATATCTCTAGGTCTTCATCCACTCCAATGTTCCATTTGTGAGAAGATACTCCACAATTCCAGATCATTAGTTCATCACCAGAAAACGCACACCGGTAACAGCAATTATGAGTTTACAATGATGTATAGTTGAGTTAACCTATTGTACGATAAAATGTTGTACTTCTCTAGACGTTAATTTATTTGAGTGTTCCATCTGTGGAAGAAATCTTTATGATGCCAGATCACTAGAAGAACACCGACAAACGCACACGGGTAACAGCAACTATTATATAATTAAAATATTTTGAACATTTTTGCTCTTGATGATGTTTTAATTTCGACTGTTCGAAATGTGTTACCCAGCATGTTATGTTTTATCATTTCAGGTGAGAAGCCTTTTAAATGCGGAATATGTTCAAAAATGTTTTCTACTAAAAAAATTCTACTGACTCACGTTAGGATTCATACCGGTAATTTGGTTTATTGAATATGTAGTACAATTGCGTTCCACTTCTCATGCAGTGTTGCTGCAAGTAACCAAATGAACTGTTTGATTGGGCCGCATTTCTCATTATTAAATTGTGGAAGTTCACATTTTTAATAGTAGTATAATTGTTTACTTGCAGATACAAAGAAATATCAATGTAAAATATGTAAGAAGTTGTTCAAAACTAACCGTGGACGTGACCGTGACTTTTTTCAGATTCCCTTTATTTTGACATTATTAACTTGCGACCGTTAGGTGAAACGCAAGTTACTAAGATCGT
>JAQGAH010001231.1:0-16775 GCA_034696885.1 Lepidocyrtus paradoxus
CTGGGACAGAGCATCCCATCATCATCATCTGTCATCCATTAGTCAAATATTCATTTGTTTTTGTCAAGTTATATAAAGTTCTTACAAGTTGATCTATACCTATATGCATGTATAGTCCTTTCCAATAGAATTTTTTCTGCAATATGAGTATTGAATTAGATAATAGACATTTTCATCGGTAACGTTTCATCTCGTATTCACTTCCACATCAACCCACCACCATCAGAGATGAACAGATGCATAATATTTACAGTCGTCATAATCAATATACAACAAAAATCTGGTGGGTCGATATAGGTCCCCGTCTGCCACCAAGCCCAAAAGCACCGATTTTTATTTTATTTTCTCATGAAAAATATTATTATCCTGAATTTATTATATTGACAGGGATGATGAGATGTTCCCATGAAGTCGAGTCGAGAGTTGATCATAATGGTCCTGCCATGGAGCAATAGTTATGGCAGAGGGTTATTCTCTCTGTCCCGTATATTTTTCCCCGTCCCTTGTTGTCTCCCATATCGTGACTGACTGATGCATTATTGTTCCCTCCATTTAATTCATCCTGTATGCACTCTACAGCGTCCCCTTCTCCTTTCTATTTATACTTGTGAATGACGATGAAAACTGTTAAACAACTTTGTGAAGACAACAACAGATACGACGATGGGAATATTGTTGATTATATCAGAATCGGGGAGGAATGAAGGGCCAGAAAAAAAAAGAACTTGCTTCCTCCATTTATATTTTTGGACAGTTGTTTTCTCTACGCAAGCAAATCGCTGACGTAAGCTGGTCAGGGTTTTTCTCTCTCTTCATATATGCCAAGTGGTTTGAAGCGCCACGTGATCTCTCCTCCCTACCCGGTCTCTCCTTTCCATTATACCAGGGAGGGTGACACGACTCGATCTTCTTGACAAGTCAGACTCTGGAATAGTATCCAGTAAGGGGAAACCCTAGTTTACATGTGAAATATATGTGTATTCACCCCATTCTATAATCATTCATCTATCCTTAATACTGGATCGCAGGTACCTCATCTCAATAATTTCCCTTCCTCTACCCTTTCCCTTGAACATGCTGAGCCTTCGCCACACAACAACCCAGCAGTTCCATTATCATCCCATGCCATGCCCAATATAAGCACAATACAAAGTTATACAAACTTTCTATTACGTAAAAAACATAATATTTAATAATTTCACCCTTTTATCAAATGGAACCTGTAACTCACCCCTTGAGAACTTCTCACACTTTGTCCTCCATCCCCATCATCATTCATACTCATGGGGGTAGAGAGAGAACACGCAACGAACATTGGGAAAATGAGCGTGAGCTAGAATTAGTAATAGAAAGTGCTTGGCTGATATTAACCCCTTCACTTTTTTCCCCCGATTGAGACTCCTGTCACACGGATATTTCATATCAGAGCAGTAATACATATTGGTTGGGTTAGCATATTACTGTTTGCTGGGAAGTAGTCATCATTACTTGAGACTAGCTATGCTAATGTGCACACTCTATTTACATGCAGAGCCTCTAATACCATATCACTAACTACATTAATCCAGACCGGCCGGCCTTCTGGCCTCAGCTTCACAACTTCACATCCAAACCAAGTCATATACTAAACCTCGGAATTATCATAATGGTAGGCAATGGTAAATAGAAATAATAACGCATGAAAACAATTGCCTGATAATCGCGTTTCCCGAACAAAAGAGGAGTAGCCCTAACTATACCACCACTTGAGCCTCATATAATATCTTATACCAAAAAGGCTCTCTTCTTTTCTCCCTCGACAATCCAAATCTAGCCAACCGCCATCACCTCAAAACTTCATTTTTCTCCTCATTCAATACCAAAATAGAGATAGCAGACATTTGATGGGCACACTATATATTCCTCTGCTCCTTTTTTCACTCACGACAACGACGCTCATCGCTCATATGATGATTTCGAGAATGATCATGATCATCCCTACTTTGTACAGCTTCGTAGGTTTCTTCCCTTTCGGTCTTATTATTACAAACTTCTACTATTTCTATTATGAAAAAAGTAACTGTGAATTTTTCTCTACAGATTTTTATTTTCTCCTCGCCTGCCTCGATATTAGCTTGTTTCATCTATTCCTATACCTACTTAACTATAATCATGTCTCATGTACAATTTTATTAGTACAAACAGAAAAGAGTTGAACCAAAATATCATCATCGTCATCCCCTTTTCGTCATGAGCACAGTCACAGTCAGTCACAGTGAGCGGTAAGGTCAGCTTGCTTATAAGAAAATATGCATATTACTATCCCTAATGGTTGATGCCATGCGTGTTATATAGAGCGTCGTCGTCCATCCATCGATATCATCATCATCATTAGCATCGCCATCCCCATCCCCAATGTCTGTACACTTTGTTGTTAGATTGTGTACATTCACACATGAAAACATTCTTTTCTCTCTGCTTTTTTACGCTTTTATATTTATCATCATCGGAGAGAGAGTCCTCGTTCTCATATCCCTATTTAGTAAGTAACCCAGCCATATAGATGATTTTTTTTCATATTCCCATAGTCAATCCTACCACATTAGCTAAACCCATAGCTAACTCCCCATTCTCCTATGACATTATAATTTATACAAGGGAGGAAAGGGAGACAATAAATACATATTAGTGTACACTATTGGACATGTATTTATGTGTGTTTGAGTAGGCATGGACTTTAGCCACCATGAATATATGCATTAGGCATTAGTCGGGAATGAGTGACTGTGAGTGGATATTTTTAGGGGAAAAAAAGGAGCAAGTGAAGAAGTTTACCCTAAAAACTAAACTGTGTCCTGTGTTTTCTGCTGGTCGGTGGGTCGTGTCGTGTTGCTTTTTCTGCCTGCCTGTCGTTTATGCCTCTTTCGACCTACCGCTAGAATTTATGTATATGGGGAGCTTAACTAAGCTTCTCTCCCCGCTCGGCTCCTGTTTCTTCTTTTATTATTGTTATTGACTAGTGACATTCCTAAAAAGAATTACTATGTGCCTAGTCTGAGCATGGAGCAATAAGTGTAGTATCATTATTACTCTACCACTTTTCCATCTACTACCTTATATGTCCATTTTACATCTAGTTTCGTGTAACTTATATGCGTGAATTTTTTGTATTGATGTATTTTTTTTCTTCTCCTTCCTGGTTCTGCCTGCTACTGAAAAAGTAGGTAGATAGATATATAAACTGGGATATTATGAAGGAGAAAAAAGTGGAATGAGAGCAGTAAGCAGGGAAATAAGATAGACATGTTGTCCCTTCTCCGCTATCCTCGACTCTTCCCCATTCACATTATTATTGTCAGTTAGTCACTCACTCAATCCATCTAGATCTATATAAATACCACACTTAGTTGGTTTTCAACTAAGCTACAGACACACGCTACACCATCACCTTATTTAGTAGAGGGAGAACTAATAATAATAATGGTGGTGGTGGTGGTGCTGATGGTGGAAGAAGTGAATATTGGGCCTTTTTTCTCTATCTGTCTTTTTAGCTAAAACCTGAGCATATCCATCCATCGATTTTTTTCTCTCTCTTTCAGCTTGGAATGGAATGGGTAGCGGTAGTCCAAACATTTTTCATGCTATCCGATCATCCCTTTCCCCTCACAAACAAATGCAAAAGAGTCACGGGAAAATGGAACGTACCATGTGCGGCAATGCAGACAGGCGGATAGAGAGGAGCGAGTAATGGCTAAATCTAATAGAAGTATTTACTACTGTACTTTGGACAGATATCCCTTCGTCGTGTATGAATATATGGATGCTAGTCACTCGATCACTCTTATCTCATATCATCATCATCGTGCTCATGATCATCATAAGGTCTCTCGTTGGATTTTTTATTCAGGAGGATCAGGATTAATATTATTTGTATCCATCCATCCTTCCCAAAGCCCCATACACTATAAAATTTACGTAAATGAAACTGAATAACTAAATTGAATTGGAGGGTTGGTTTCATGCAAGAGCAGAGCAGTCTAGTCCACTCACTCTCTCCTGATAAAAAATTATTCCAATTCAGAGTGATCAACGAGAACGTCAATGGGAAGCGTTAGATGTGGGTTCTTATCAATGGAGAGGATCTTTGGAGGATTTTTCCTGAGTCTTGGCATGATGCCTTCAAGTGACTTAAGGTTTAAAAATGATAATGATTACTTCTCTACAAATTTCCCTTGTATATAATCCCGAGTAGTTTTCTGAATAAAGAAAATTAAATCCGTAAAGAGATGCCCCATACCCAATCCAATTCTTTCTGGGTAAAGCCAATCCTCAACAATGTTCATATCATGATGAGGAGGACGACTGCTCATGAACGCGGTGGCGATGATGATGATGATGAGTTTGAAAGTTTTTCTTGTGTTCTCAAGGAATAAATAAATCAAGGAAAGGAGAAAAATACATTTTATGAGAGCTGAAAAGCTGTCGATAGAGAGGCTGATGATACAAACGCCAACAACTGCTCAAAACCTTTTGAGTCGAGGTGGATGATGGTCCTGTGGCCCGAAGCAGCTACAACTTTGAGTTTTATTCCTTATATAGATTACCCAGAATGATATGTAACCTCATTCCTTTGGACAAAGTGGACGCAGGTGCAAAAGCAAAAGATATTGGAACTTACAACAAAAAAACTAACTTTTCTACGACTAACGAAAATGAGTCGAATGAGTATATAGACATCTTATGAATTTTTTTCTATCACTGCCATCATCATCATCACTAGTCACCATCAACCTGATTCAATTGAAATAGAGAAATTCTTCTGGTCTTGTTTTTTAGCTTGCTCCATCATCATCCCAAAAAGAGAAGTCTCTCCCAACTCGGAGTTTTGTCCAGTTGTTCCAGAAACCTTCTGGATTATCTCTCCTCTCTGACTGTGACCTCAACACAGTGGAAAGGTGACAATACAGACAATACTATTTTGTGTTTTTATAGCACATATGAAAATACCAGAGAAACATATTACAGATGTAAATACAATACAATACAATTAAATAAGTAGGTACCCATGTAATCATCGTCATCGTCATCATCAGCTTCTCACATTTTTATCAATATCTCTCTCAACGTGTGTTGGAGGAGGTGTACGTTTACACCACCACCATCATCTAAAACTCCAACTAGTAGTGCCACGCAACTCTAAACTATTATTATCATAGTATCGCCCATCACATCGTCCCTGCATATGGTTATTAGGAGGGAAGAAAAGAAGCTCCTTTCATGTGGTGGTGATGTACCCATGAATATATTAAGTATTCATATCCCTACCCCAAGATAGTTTTCCCCTCCGCTCTTCTCAGGCCAGAGACTCCGTCATATGAATTAAGCTAAACGGGCTAATAATGGTAACGATATAATTGAAGAGGGATGAGGCAGACACGGAGAGATTTTCGTATTATCCTGTTACCATCATCATTATTATTGAACACAGGTGGATTGGATTGGAATGAGAAAAAAATGAGGAATCTCGTTTGATTCGGCCATCGGCCGGGACGAGAAGAATCTTGGTTTTGGTGAGATTTGCTTTTCATACCAAACAAGTGAAGAAAAGGGTTAAGATGAAAGGGTTAAAAGGATGAGAGCCCATAAGCTCTGAACATATTTCTGTGTACATATCAAATCTAACCATATTGTAATATAGTGTAGCAGTAAACCGCATGTGGTCACACACGCATCTTTTTCTTAGAGCGAG
The DNA here is from genome assembly GCA_034696885.1 of Lepidocyrtus paradoxus. Classification (NCBI taxonomy): domain Eukaryota; kingdom Metazoa; phylum Arthropoda; class Collembola; order Entomobryomorpha; family Entomobryidae; genus Lepidocyrtus; species Lepidocyrtus paradoxus. The sequence continues at coordinate 5,729 of JAQGAH010001231.1, forward strand.
AGAGGTAAGAGATCTTGAAAAAATATTATGTATGATCTTTTGATGGCTGGTATTCATATCGTATCATCTTCATAATCATAGCAGTATCTCTTGACTAGTCTTTCATAATCCTCATTATCCCTTCTTCCATTCACCCTCAGCTCACTTATAAAATTTGACAGTTCTTACGCTTATTGGCTGATTTGTTATTAAATATTTTGGTAATATTGCTCAACTTACATTAATATAAATTCAGCAAATCAACTGAGCTCATCTTGAAAAAAAACTATTGAAGAAATTATGTCGTGCTTAAAGAGGATGAATCATGACAGGCATGATCATATGCCATGGATATATATCTAGCTCTGTAGCCTGTTACCTGATGGAAAAAATATGTAAAGAGTTATGACACACGTGCTCCTTTTTTATTATCAAGGTGTGTTATATGTGTACAATTTGGGCTTTTCATAAAATTCTAGAAAAAATGGTACTTTGATGCCAAGAACAGTTCTCAAAATCTGAAATTGGCAATGACGTTCACGTTGATATGCTGGGTTTATGATTTTAACCTTATGCCTTGTTCCCTTCATTGTTTCATTGACAGCCTGCAAAATGATATGAAAATTTGTTCTGAAAGTAAAAGGGAATTTTTGCTTACCAATTACAATAATTTCCAAGTAAAGGAGGTCGAATCCTCATTTTGTTCCATCCAATTTCCAGAATCCATTTAGTAAGCCATAAGGAGAGGCATCAACACAGTTCATATGTATTCACTAACAATTCAATCCAACTGTCACAGTACTATATACTTCAGTACAAAATCCCTTAATTAATCATTAAAAATTATTTTTAAAGTCACTGAACGTTAATACTTAATTATGATGATAATGCTCCCATTAATTATTATTTCATCTTCATATCTTTCCGTCAGGTAGGGAGCGAGAGAGGGAGAGACATAAGCTGGCTTTTGTTTTTTTTCACCCTTCCTTTCGGCAACTTCCCAGCAGCATATATTGCAGTTTTTAACTATGTGCTGATGAGAAGAGACGAAGTATAATCATTCACTCAACAAACACAACCTTTGGCAAAGTTAGCTGCAGGGTGCTAATCAAATCAACTGTTGATGAGATGCGAATCATCAGCACTCAGCATCCCCGCTGTAAAGTAGCGATTCCGTGTGTACTGCTGATTTTGAATATGACAGTTGAGTCTAAATGACAATGCTAATTAGCTCGTTAATCACACCTGTGAATACGCTTTTTCTTCAAATTACCCTTCTATGTTAATAATATAAATCCCTATATGCATTCAAGTTTTAGCGTAAGCAGGCATAAACCTTTCTCCACACGGGTCAGTTCTATTCTTTCCCGACGATAAAAAGTCACCCGCTCAAATTAGCGCAACTCCACAATACAATGAGGCTTACTTACTTACAAGTCCATTAATAGACAAGCAGCAGTGAAAGTTCACACTCGGGAAATAAATGTTCATCCTCTTTGCTTGCAAACAGAAAACACATCCTTGAAAACAAGAGTACTATTTTTTCTGGCTAAGCACAAAAGCTGTAAGCTTGTTCAGGACAATAATTTCCACTGTTACAGGGAGCAATCTTCTGCTCAAATGCAGTTTGCATGCATGGCCCTTTTTTTGGGCTGCTCTTAACCTGTCAACAACACTAAACAAGTCCTTCGGTAAGCCTTGTCATAAATCAAATCCATGGCAGGGTGATGCTTATAGTTATGGCAGAAGTACGAACCAAACAACAGCGTTCGTCTCAATTTTCCTCCTCTTCTTGAAAGAGTGTCCAGCAGGTGTGAATAAATCCTTGCACCTTGTTCTATGGAATATGTCAATATTATCTTGTCTTATAATAGTATCACCTTGTTAATGGTATTTCATCCTCAAGAGTATTCACTAATGTAGGTAGGTATGGATAAGTACATTAAGAGCGATTCCTATCAGTTCATGTGGTCATGCATAGATTTATTTTATTATCCGCTTCAATCGGTCCACTGCGCATAAGAAGGCTTTGGTTTTATTCCGCGCACATGTGTGTACTTGAGTTTCAATGCCGGTGTGGCACTTCAAATCAGATGCACGGGGTATTTCCTCAAAATCCAGTTTCGTTAACCCCCAACTCATGTATAGGTACCTCGTCCATCAAACATTCAAATATTTGACCGTACCCAAACATATAATTGAGGCGACTGCCCACATTCAACTTTCATAAGTCAATATAACGTTGCTTTCTTCCAATGCAAACTCCTCGAGAGTTTTTTTGTATTCTTCAGCTAGTATAACGAATTGATAAAAAAACGTTCATTCAGTTCCTGCACTTGTGTACTTTTATATATGCATTTTTTGGGGAAGGTCAGTTCAGCCAAATAAATGGTTTGTTGATAGCAATTATGTCTTTTGCCACTGCAAACAAAACACGTTTTTATGTAATCGTTTCCTTTTTCATATGAAGAGGGAGAGAGGACGGAGAGTCCAAGTCCGTTCCGTGTGGTTGGTGGTTTTCTGGCTGTTCCTTTATAGCCCGTCCCATTTGGTGGTGCGGTATATAAAAAACTGTTTGTTTTGTACACAAACACATCAACTCAAGATAAATGCTCAAGATTGATCCTCAAACAAAACCTCTGGAGTCAGCTGATCTTCCAGATAAGTTAGACGAACTGAGCAACGGCAAACGAGCCTCGGAAAGGGGATAAGGATGATATAGTAAAAATCTTTGTTTTTCTGGTGACCTTTCACTTTTTCTCATCAATATTGCTTCTATGATAACAATGCAATGAGGTGTGCTAGGCTTTGACTCAATTTCTGACACATTACTCTTACATGACGATAGCGACCCGAGACCTGTTCATGTCACTTTTTCCTTGCAAAAAAATGTCTCAACTTTTAATGCAGTGTCCAAAGAATCCAAAGAATTATGTTATCATATCAGTCCAACTCGAGTTGTTTTGGGGTGCAGAGCTACTCAAACGTGAAACTTGCACATACATATAAATCCATTGGTGAGTTAATTAAATTACGATAATAGCATAATTAATCAAGGTGAGTTAATGTCTAAACTTGTTGTCGCTGTCACATGAAAAGACACGACACAACCATTTATATGCACATGAGACTATTGGCTCTCACAGTCAACAACCAAAGATCACATCACCGTTCACTCCTTTGTTGCTTTTTGCTTGCACTTGTCAACAGCACAATTGCATTTGAGATAGATTGCACTTTTTTTAATGGGTTGCATAAATTATGATAAATTAACTGAGGCTATTTAATGTTCATGTACCATAAAATCTGTAAATGTTAATTTGCTTATTATGATAATTATCCTTGCTGATGATAGGATTATAATGTTGGTATCTTTGTAACTTGAATTATTATTCGCTGATCCGACGCCGTCTCTGATCTGACAGATCATGTGTATCTAGGTAAATGTTGACAATTGCATATTACGCTTAGGTATAAAAATTGTAAACGCACTTGTTTATATGGGTGAAGTAGAAAAAGCACGATGTTGAGCTCTCACAGAGCAAACCAGCAAAAACCTCTCTCGACAGCAACAAATGCTCGACTGAACCCAAGGAAGGCGAGATGAAGGCAGTTAAATTTCATCAAGTTACACTTACGCTTGCACACACGGCCACAGCACATAAAAAAACGGGTGCAAGCAATCCAAAAGCAAAGCCATATCGCAGCGTAAAAGCATAAGCATATCATCCGATTCATCCATTTGTTATATTGTAAAGTGGAAGGAGAGCATAAGTACAAGTAGTGCTGCTGCTCCGGTGGTGGTGTGTGTTCTCCTCTCACAGCTCTTCTGCCATGAAGACAACGAAAGGCAGAGGGGCAGGCAGGCAAAAGCAAAGTAAAATAGTAGGGAAGCTATCAAACCATAAGAGCCGAGGAGAAAAGATAGATGTCTAGTTTGCCAGCCCGACATCACCTACGTTCAATACGGCAATACATATAACCAACTTTTTTTTCCTCACAAAACCTTTTTCTCTCTCCGTCCGTCTCTCTCTCTCTCTCTTTAGCTGTAGGAGTCTTTACGAGGAAATTATTATATCTCTAAACACACTATAGATTATATTCAACAAAGGCTTTTACAGCTAGAGCTCCTTTTCATCCAGGAGTGAGCAGAGCAGAGCTGCAACATCAAAACTTGCTCACTCACTCACAACACAATCACTTTTATGGTATAAAAGCGCATATAGTGGGATAGCATGTAGCCTCCTTTTTTATGGAGCTTTATATCTATATCCACCATCGTCACCACACACCACCACCGCCAAATCTATTATAATAATAAGTATTTATATGTACATAAGCATTTACTAGGTAAAGCATACACATTCATCTCCTTTCCCCTCTTTGGTAAGTACGTAAGTAAGTAAAGTAAGCAAAGTCTCTGACTGACTGACTAAACTGACTTCACTACTGCTTTACTCGTAGGGCTGCCTAAACTTCTCTCTTGTCTTATATCGCTACTATAGACATATCCGCACAGCCACCTCTCCATCCTTCTATAAAGCTTTATGGGCTTGCATACATAATAAATAAATGTATGTCCTTTTTACGGTGTTTATAAGATTATACGAATAATAGGAGCATATAGCATAGTCTGAGTTCTCGATCACACCAGCCATGCCACTACACTCATATCATCATCAGCATCATCATCCATATCAAAACTGCATGTATGTGTTTTGTGGTGATATATACTTAACAAAACATTATACACATGTTTTATACCAATTTCACTTGAAAGCTATAAGGTAGCGTATCTGATCCGGTATGGGTTTAAGCAGGGTGAACAATCCACTCACTCACACAAATAAATATCCAATGTACTTTGTCCTTTTTGTATTCTTACGACTTTTCTTACCAGTCAGCCAGAGAGCAGCAATATAGCGAGGCGAACAACAAAAATTCTCTCTTCATCTATCTCAACCTTATCTGTAAACATACAACAATTTTATAGGAAAGTAATAGGATATAGTGTAATACATACACAATAATGGTATAAATGGGCTCGTGTGGTATGTCTGATGTGGTATTGGTAAGATGAATACATGCATACCTATGTAGATTCTCTGTACGTACTTAACTCACATATCAGAGTTAATATATTTTGTACTAATAGAAATCCTTGCCTTTTCTCTCTTATCCAAGAGAGAGAGAAAAAGGGAGTAAAATGGGCAAAAAATATATAACATTTTCTGTTGCGTGCACTTTAGGTGGCTACATAACTACATTTACAATCATATCATTTATGCATGCATACATCCCTCTGTATCTACATCCATATCCCCCAATCTGGTAGGTGGTATAATGATGTGTTTTCATGCTTGCCGTTACACTGACAAAAGAAAATTCGAAGGAATGATAAGGGGAAAAAGGAACAATACCCTGAAAAAAAAACACAGTTTTATTCTTTAAATGAGAAGGAGCGCAATAGTAACAAATAAATATGTACATACACATAGTCATGTGCTTATAAGTACTCATGCCTTTTATCCTCAGTAGAAACTAAGGAATGGAGAGAGAGAGAGACGAGAGAGGATATCTCTTTTTCAAACTCTGTTTTTTATTCTCATACATAATAAAAGCATGACTGTCACAGGAGCATATTACATCCATACCTATAGATCTAACAATAACTAGAGATATAAACTCTTCTCCCTATATGTTTATCTGGATGGGGAAGCATAAGAAATGTTTAACTTGCCCAAAAAACCAAAAAAAACTCACACACATTTTCCTCCCGACTACCGTGATGAATGTACATACATACAGGCTTATTCATTTCGTTTCAGCGGAATAAAAGAGATAGGAGGAGAGCGTGAACGAGCAAAAAAAAAGTTTTTTTTTGTAGGTAGTCGGTCAAATATCGTAACAGGGATCGCATCAACAACCATCATATAAGAGAATAAAAAGCTACTATATAAACTTTATACGGGGCACTGCATTGCTTAGGGAATGAGCTCTGGGAAGTTAAGTATGACCCACTAGAAAAAAAGAAGAAAGGAATTTCTAGTATAAGGGAAAATGAAATGCTTAAGCCACATTTTATATATAAAACGCTTATAAGTAGGAGTTTTTTTTGAGTAAGTTGAAGTTGATAGTGGTATTATTATTACACTATTGTAGGTAGGGATATAATAGGAGGGAGCTCCCAGCAGCTCACCCAAAAAGTGTTCTTACTTATAACAATATTAGAAGGAGAACATGAGCACGGTAATATGGTCTGTTGGTAGGCGAGGGAAAAGTCCTTTTCCCCATATTTATACCTTGTTACTCCTCTCACGGGCTGTATATGACCAAGAAGCTCAATATGTGTCTCATGCCCTGTCAGACGCATACAGATAGGGAGAAGCTAGACTAGAGAGAGCTCTCCTCTCCTGCTGTCTGGCTCGGTCCTCGGTCGCTCGAGGTTTGAGAGAAGTTTCTCTTCTCTTTCCTGGGTTTGCTTGGTTCGCGATCCTCGAAAGAAACTTGTTTATGCTTTTCTCTCTCTCTACAATGTTGATGCCAGTCTGAATGCTGTGTGCTAGCTCATATGAGCGAGCCTTGCATCTCGCTCTCCTATAATATCAAGTTGGTAGTAATTCCACAACAGGAGCTGAACACCCGAAGGATATTCTTTTTATGTACATATGTCAGCTTTTATGAATGTAGAGAGACACTCACTCTCACAACAACAAGGTTATGTATGGGGGTAAAAGACTGACGCTTTTCTATATCATCGTCATCATCATCATCATCATCCCGATAAAAACACTGCTCTGGCTCTCTTACTTTTACTAGTATAAACATCGTATTACATACAAACATACATAATAATATCCTTTCTTGCTAGAGGTCCGCTGTCACTGTCGTCGAGCAATGGGTATAGTGGGGGAAAGCCATATAGTTGAAAAACCTGCAGTGGAAGCGAAAAGAGGTGATAGTGGGCAATGAGCCCTGGCTTCCTTCACTTTATTTTCTAGAAAAGAGAGATAGAGCACTATATATGCTTTTATCCTTATAGGATGCTTTTTTAATACTCTTGTTAACATTTATTCTTATCCATGCTTGCTTACTTAAGCGTACATACGTGCTACTGCTACCACCTCACCACACCACGCAGTCCCACTATTAATATGCCTATCTTTATATATATTGTTATATAAGGAGTTGAATGTATTTATTTTTCAAGAGGAATTTCCCCTTATATGAAGGAGCAAAGAGTGAGACACATTCTATAAGAGATTATTGAGGAGAAAGGGAAGAAACATTTGACTTGCTCTATAGCATACCTCTAACAGTGAAAGAAAGCAGCGTACAACATTATTATTTTTGCTGTTGTTGTTCTGCGTTAGGCAGTGAGTGAAAAATCTACATACATTTTTATAATAGAACCATTTCATGGCTTTTTACGGGATATGTGATATGATATGGATTTCCCTTATTTTATCCTGGGCATAAACGGCTTGGGCGCACTATATGCTCCCAAGTTTTTATGCTAACACCGACACCGCACATACTACATACCACCGTCACATCAGAGTCCACGATTTTCTTCCAATATCCCTAAAAAGGTTTAGAGCTTTTATACTTGCAAATATGTATACAGATTTATTCGATATAAAAGTATATGAATGCATTTTCATATAAATATAAATATCCTTGTTAGAGCAAACTTTGGAATAGGGAGCAACTAAACTCGACTGCCACTCGATCTTCTTTTCAGTTTCCTCTTCCAAGCATGCCACCACCGCACCCGTAAATATATGGATCCTCTATAAATATATACATTAAACTTTTATCAATCTTTACAAACGGGAGAGAATCTCGGAGAGGGAGAAAAAAAAGAATGACTGCCTCTTTTCTTTCTGTTGCTCTTTGTATTAAGTAAAATGCATGTAATGTGACTACATATATTTGTGAGTGTGTATAGTTTTTGTGTGAACACATTTTACTTTTTTTTGGAGGATGATGACGATGATGAAGATGATGATATGCACTACTAGAATTGTATCTTTCTTTTTCCTTCCATTTCCACTTTTTTTGTGCCTTTCGTCTTTCAGTATCTCTTCGGCTTCGTTTTTTATACTTTGTGGGGGACACGAAAGCAAGGCCGAAATAGGATCAGTTTGTTGGCTTGCAACCTCTTTCAATGATATTATTATTACTATTACATAAGGTCGGTCGCTCCTTCCATTTTGTATAATCGCTCATGTAGGAAAAAAAACAGGGACATATAAGCATATAAGTAATGTACCAAGTCACACGTGTATGTTTAGCTGTGTGCACGTTTCTAACTTCCATCATATGCTTTATATACGGAAGTTTTGGTGTATGAAAGGAGGATATTTTTAAATGGAGGAAAATTCCATATCCGACCAAACTCCTAAAAACATGATGATCCATTTTTGTATCCATATAAAACCAGGAGGAGAGAGGAAGAGCGAGAAGTTTTTGAAGTGAGCCAGAGGCACCCTAAAGGGATGTCAGCGGATATGTCTATACCCATTCCTTATTATATGTAATCATATAAAAGGTATTAGAATATTTTTCATGGTCTTTCCTCTCCAATATATATTGTGAAGACAGAAAAGTTCCTTTGGCTTATAAAAAGTCATTCCTCTTGAATCTTTTCTCTCGTTGTGCTCCCTGCCTTTTATGACATGTATGCAAAAGGTTTACATTAAAGCAATGCAATGACTCTTGAGCGAATAGGAAGCAGTTTTTCCTCCAATATAAACAGCATCTTCCTCCACTCACTTTTATTCTGCATGTGTCCCTGTTTCCCCCCAGAAAAACTGCTATCCATGGTTTCCCCTTTTGTATATCGACTTTCTCCTATTATTATATGTCTTTTATAAATGGGCTCTCTCTTTTCCCTACCATGCCCATACTGCATTATCCATATTACTTGAGCAATTTTCTTTCTACTATTACACCGATGAGAGGGAAACTAAGAGTAACCAACCTACCGACCAAACCAACAAAAAAAAACTTTTTCAAAAACTCAGAGAGAGAAAGAATGCAGAGCGTTGGTTGGGTTGAGCAAACAAAGTAGACGGGAAAGCAAGTTCTCAAGTGTAACTTGCACTGGCAAATCCATTCCTATAATGAATAAAAGGAGAGTGAAAGGAGAATGGAGAAAGAAAGGAAAGTGGAAATATTAAGGAACTTATATATACCATTAGATTTACTCACAACAACTTTTCTCTGCTGTTGCGTCTCTTATAAGCTTCTGTGGTAAGCACGGTTATTCATATGGACCAATACGAAGCAGCCCAACAGGAAAATAGCATTGATGAACTTTCTCTTTTTCTAGAGAGAGAGGGATTTTTTTCGGGATTTTTGCCCATCCATGTGAGTATCATTTCCCTATCCTTTCAAAAGTCTTGATCTGTAGACATGTGGGTGAGTGAAATTATATGCTTGGCCTAAAATGTATTAGGACGCTTGTCAAAAAATATCTTACCAAAGATAACACACTACTAATATCTGTAAAAGGTGTTTTGATGACCTAACGAAACAAATGTACCAAAACACATTCTCAACATTTAACATGAAAATTGACATGGCAAAGAGAAAGCAGACAGCGACTCCAACTGTGATGCGCTTTTTTTCTTTCTCAATTTCCTCAACCAAGAAGCTTTTTAGTGTAATTTCCTTATAAAACGCCTAAGTAGGTGGATTTCATACCCATTTCGCATGAGGCTAGTGTTGTTGTGTTGTTACGGCCGAGGTTTACTTTTCCCTCTATATCATTCATTGTACAATGATAACTCGTAAATACCACTTCCACTGACATCACCATCAGCCTTATATAGCTAGTTTTCTCAGTTGGCTACATAGTAGTATGTTCATAAGCGGATATAAAAATCTTGTGTGGAAGGAGAGAAGTGAGATTTCTCTTGGAAGGTTTGGTTTTGTGTTGAATGAGCAAACGTCTCTAGATCTCACTCTCACCCTCTCCACCCGTTTTCCACAGTGCCTGTCTGCTCCCTTTTCTGTAATGGAATGGAAGTCAGTTGAATAGTTTTGTTGAGTCTTCATTGGTTTTTGCTCCTCCGTAGTTTCGCTTCGGTCACACGGATTTATCTCTGGAATAAAATGTTTGTTACAAGGAAAGACAGTGAAACACACATAGCTATACATACATGTAGGTTTGCTATAGCACGTCAGACTACTGTTTATACCGGAGGAGGAGACGTTTCGTAGAAATATTTTCACTTTCCGTGTTTGGGTTCACAAGCTTATATCAGACGCATATATAGAGGGACTAAAATGGATAAATTCACTTGTGCAGTGAACTGATGCTAGCCCCATATCTGCATTCTTTCTCCCAAAATATCTGTACTGGGAAATGTGACGCCTGCTTGCTTTCTTCCTTAGTTCCACGAAAGTTTATTCCATAGGTAGATGGGCATAGCGGGGGAAATTCATTCATTTCTGGGTTTTGAGTTATAACACTGCATTCTTCCCTCTCGTACATTACTTGCTTTCCAACATAGCTATATGGGTCTATTTGGAGTGGCTAGAATTATGTAATAGCTCATGAGCTTCCAGGAACTCGCTCAATTTTGTGTATATATGTAGGCGAACGTTATTTAACTTTATATAGCTTAATCCAAGTAATATACTTAAGATATAGGTATTATCCAATAACGACTCGTTTTTTGAGAGTTGATAATGATGACTTTGCTCATTTACGCGGGTTGGTTCATCTCTCCCGTGAATTTTCTCTCGATGTCTTCAATCTCTCATTGAGCGAGTCAGTTAGTCATAGAATTGGTTATTGCCACCACACATTTCAGGAACCCAAACATATTACTATAGCCATTAACCATTCAGGAGTAACACCGACATGGATCCATTTAACCTAGTATCATATAATGATAATAACTAGCCATCCACAGCTATACAAACTTGCGACCGGATACAGTATGGGAAACTCAATATAACTGGCCAAATGACATTATACACATAACCTTGACAACCATTTAAACTATGCTTGTTGAATTAAAATTACAGTAAACTATGTTATAAAAGCATGAAA